>CAIGRF010390797.1:4967-16184 GCA_903798235.1 Fraxinus ornus | reverse complement strand
AAAATTAATTAGCATATATTTCTCATATTAGAATTGTTTATCACTAAATATAAATTTGTACATCTCTTCGTGCATCGCACGGGTGAAAGACTAGTTTATAGTAAACGCGTCCGTAGAAAAAAAAAAAAAAAAAATCTTAAAATGAGTTACGCACTGAATCTTTGCTAGACTGTTACATGAAATTGCTACGTGAAGGTTCAATTCGGAATACCTCTTCACAGTCAATTTCAAAAACATAATACTTTCAAAATTCTCTGGTATGGCCTTTCAAGAATCAAGAACCAAAATTCAATCTAAAAAACACAAGAGATTTTAGGATAATAGAATGGAACTCTTCTTATTTAATATAAATCTAGAGTAACATTCTTCCTCGTTCTTATACAACTAGAACCCCATAATATGAAAGGATCTTGAAAATCAAGTTTTATTCAAATAAAACTTCTTTTATGATTCGATCAAAATTAACTAACTTGATCAACTCAAATTCTGATTAGTCAAACTTGAGTTCGACTTCTGGTTTCGAGAAATTTTTACCGGATTTTACATTCGACAACTTTGAACTAGCGAAAATTTTATCTAAGAATGCTATACAACATGCATATTTACAGCTATTTATGTCAATTTCTAGCTATTATCGTCAAGCTTTGACTAGTTAAGATTGACCCAAATTATAAGTTGTTGAGTTTTGGACTTTGTCAACTCGACCCAATTTAGCACGTTATACTAAAAAGTAGCCATCTTTTGAAACACATAAATCAGGGAGTAAATTGACCAAATCGATTGACCAAAAACCATGTAGTTGGGTTGGTTCAGTTTTAGGCCATATTTGGATCGGTTCATGTTGGGAATTCAAGAAATCGAAATCTTCTATTTGATTTCGGGTCGAGCTAACATCCAGCACGGGCCCACTCTTACAATTAAGGTTCGATTATTTTAACGAATATGTTTTCAAAAGCCTATAAAAAATAATCTTCATTTTAAAATAAATTTAAATGTTCTAGACTAACTCAGCCGAACCAACCGAATCATGTATGGTTTGATTGGTTCTGTTTTATGGCCATAGTCGCGTTAGTTCGTATTGGAAATTCAATAGAAATATTTGTTTCAGTTATGGGACATGTCAAAAAATGAATCAGCCCATATCATATTTACTTTGTTAAATTTTGTGGTTTCATCTTCAAAGGTCAATCTTTTTAAAAGAGTAGTCAAGTTTTTTATAAGTTGATATATGATTTCATATTTATTTGATGTGTGATTTTATCCATTAACATACCACCACAAGCTTGTGATTCGTTCGAGTAGACTAATTTTAAAATTCGCGTGTTCGTTTTTTAGTCTTAACCGGATCAAATTGTTCGTTTGAGCTTAAAATGTCAAGTTTATTAAGAGGAGTGATCCAAATCCTTATAAGTTAGTTTATTTTTCATCTTGAGAAAATTAATCTTGAAATTCACATGTTCAATTTTTTGAGTTTAATCGGATCTAATCGCTTGTTGAAAGTTAATTAGCTTTGATACCATATTAAAACTTGATGTTCCATCTTGAAAAATTAACATTGTTAAGGGGAGTAGTTCAATCCTTTACAAGTTGGTCTATATTTTCACCTTTATTCGCTGTGAAATTTTATCATTAAAAACTAATTGAACCTTTATTAATTTGTTAGCCACTCGCACATCATTAAAAACACCGATATGTCCTATCTTCTATCTTTGAGAAAATTTTTAGAAAACAAATCACTCGACTTGCCAAAACTTGTTGCAAAGTTGTTAATTGGCAATATTAATAAACGTTCCCATAATTCCATCTAGACAGAAGAGAGAAAGGAAAGAAAAAAACTGCTTACTATTAATGCAAAGCTATGATCAAATATGGTAACATTCCGTTCCTACCAAAAACAATTTAAAAAAACCCGTTTCCTTATCCTTAAAGGATTAGACATGCAAAAATCTTCTCCTATATATAACTTGAAGCACCACCTCTAGATTTTTCCACAAAAATAGAAAACCAAACTTCTCTGAGATCGAGGTGAATTTTGAATTCTTGCAGTTATCGACCGTATTATTCAAATTTAAAGGTAAATATTTTCTCTACATTATTGGAATTTTGTATTCTTGCATGCATACGAGGTTTATGTTTCATTCGTGTTGTGTGTGTGTGTGTGTGTATATATATATATATATATATATATATATATATATATTGAAAGAAGAAGTCTATTTGTAAAGTTTATTTTTTGTTTGTTTGTTTTGAGATTAATTTATGGGTGTTCAAGATTTAATCAAGGTTTCTTGAGTAAATAACCTAATTTTGATAAGATTTCTGCATTATTGATGAATTTACTAATGGCTGTATTTTTCAGGTTCTGCATTTAACTCTCTGAAATTATCGAAGGCCAATCAAGAAGGATGACAAGGCGCTGCACACAAAAAAATATGCGCAAAAACGCAAAGCGAATTGTCTCAACAATTGAAACTATCCCAATAGAGCTTGCAAGCGACATTATGGCTCGAGTAGCAGCGAATTCATTAACCGATATAGCTAACGTTAAGTTAAGGTATGTAGAATTAATAGGCAATCTTGATTTAAATTTACATACTAACTTGACATTATTTAAATATGCAATTGATTATATATTTTTTTATGGTTTTTATATTTCTTTATAGCTGCAAAGTATTAAATGAAATAGCTGAAGACCCTTATGTATATCAAAATGCATCTCTCAAGAAATTTCCAGTCGGGCATTGGTGGCCTCCAAGTAAAGAGGAAAAGACTTTCTTGAATAAGTGCTGGGAGTATGGAAATCCAGAATTACTATACAGGAGAGGAGTGGTAAGTATTTTTTCTCTCCTTTCTTTTGCTATTGAATATTTTGTCATTTATTTATCGTTTATTTTAACAATATTTGTTACAGTTTGGTTACTTTAGTCGGAACCAGTTAGACTCAGCTCTGGAGTACTTAAAGAAAGCTGCAAAGTTAGGACACATTGGAGCAATTTATGTTATCGGTATCATCTTACTGTTTAGCGACGGTGAATGCAAACAAAGGGGAATAGCTATACTAAGCGAAATGAAGAAATCAAGGGTGTTAAGAAGAAAGTTGAAGGATTATCGCAAGAATCTAAACCATATGTTGTGCACGATGATTTGGGCAAACAAGTCTCTTCATATAAATAATCTACCGATATGTTGTACCCAGACACATCCCGCGAAGACACGTGGTTGGCCCCCAATGACGATAGAGGAAGAAGATGTGTCATGTGATGCTTGTATATGTGATGCAGAACTTGCTTTTGCATTTGACGGGCTTCCCGGGATCAGATAATCTTGTTAAGATTAGATTGGATTGAGTAATCCATGTACTGTTGAAATATTATCCAATTATTGTATCTTTTTTGCTAAGTTTGATTATAAAAATTTCTATTTGTCACTTTTCCATCAAGTAAAATCTAATACTTCAACTGAAATGAATGGAGTGACCAAACTGTGACAAAGTTCAAGTCCAATAACCAAGTGGATAAAAGAAAATGAAGTATAGTGACCAGTGCACTTAACCCAAAACCAAATAAAATAAACAAACACCACCACAAGGTAAGTATGGCTTCTTGAATGATCAATAGTCAAATACTCGAACATTGGGTAAGCTATATATGTTTCAATTAAAATGCAGACAATGCAAGTTCATTAAAAACCTTCGGGAAATTGCCAATACAAACTAATGGAACACAAACGAAAGAACTTATTTTACGAAACAAACACAGTCGCTGCACGACAATTCTTGGTACTTCCATTTTTATTTTTTCATAATTTTGAAGCCCAATGACAATCCTCGCAAGCACCAAAAGCCTGTTGATTTGACTCGTATTTTTATCACATTATCACCTAAATTTGCATCCCTAGCTTGCGTGGCCTAACACGGATAAACTTCTTCAACGCGTCGCCTAGTAATTAAGATATGTCGAGCATAGCCCCCACACCTGAAAGTTTCTAGGCTTGGTCAGAGGAACCATTGGTATGGCTAGACTATATAAAAAGATGGATCGTCCTATTAACGGTCCACGGCGAGTTAGGTCATGCCTTGCCATGCCTCCCAACACATTTTGACATGTTTAGGAATTAGGATATGTCATAGCTATACAAGTTGAGGCTTAAGATATTTGACTTTGATGAGAATCCGAGTCAAATAATTAAAGACGAAAAAAATAAGAGCAATATAAAAAATAATGAATTGTAGCAGCTTCACCCCAAGCAAATTTTTCCTATCATTATCACCAAAATTTGCATCCCTAGCTCGCCCGGCCTGCTCATCTGCTCATTTTGCATCCCTAGCTTGCCTTGGCTGCAAACGAGGAGGCCCATTTAAAGCTTATGAGTTATGATGAATAATAAGCAGCTGGTAACTTTTGATGACCAGGAGATATGTTTTTTTGGATTAAATTTTGCTTAACTTGAAAAAAATCAAAATTGAAATTCTGTGCAAGGAGAATTAGATTGATATTTTGTTCTTTCAAGTAATCTAAAATTTGATTTTAACGCACATAACATACCTGGCATCTCCAATTTTTGAAATATAAATCTAAATTTTGCTGCCATAATTTTCAACTTTGAATTAAAATAAAAACAACGCAAAGGGCTTGGAGGAAGGCCTGAAGCACCAAAAGCACTAAGAAACTCTGCAATTTGGCTGAATCGGCTTATCCAAACAGGTTTCACCTAACTAATTATTTCACTGGTCAAATTTCATATCTGTATATCTGCACAGATCATTTAAAAAACTCAATAATGTAATGATCATCCACTACCTTGAATTTTGACATAATTGGACTTTAGTTTAAATCACATGATTCACATCCAGTATCGTTAGTTTGCTATACCAAAACAGTGCCTCACCATTATGCATTGTGGGAGAACCAGGAACACAACAGACCGTTCTAAGCTTAAAAGTAAAAGTTGATGCTAAGAAATGGCCAAAAGCTTCATGGAGTTGGCAACTTAAAATTTCTGGAGTAGACGGCAAAATCTGGACTCGCATCAATTCTCTGTAGTATTAAAGAGGAACGTTCTTCAATTCCATTCCACAGTACCAAACATATCAGGAATGTCCTTCATTACAGCAATCTTTTCCCTGCTAAATGTGGACTAGCATCAATTTCTCTGCAGTATTAAAGAGGAGAACAGGTTTTTGTCTAAAGAAATTCAGTGAGTTCCGAGGACATCGCGGACACAGATTGGTGAAGCTTGGACTATCAACAGTAATCTCCCATGTATGGATGGAAAGAAATGGCTGATATTTCAGGCAAAAAGTGAAGCCCAAGTCAACACCCACTTGCATAACTCAACTTCTCGACGCACCCAAATCTCAGAGCATCTTGCTCTGAGCACTATGAAATCTCTCAAAATTGTACATTTCACGTTATCATTGGTCCCACTTCCTTGTTTCACTAGCGATACGTGCCTGTTACAAACAATTTGCTGATAAGTACTGATATGAATCATTTGTTACCATTATCATTGGTCCCATTTTCTTGTTTCACTAGTGATACGTGCCTGTTACAAACAATTTGCTGATAATTTTCAAGTACTGATATGAATCATTTGTTACCGTACATATTCGTTCTTTGTTGCATTAATTAAAAAGATGTAAAATAATGAGATCATTAACAACCGACCACGACATAATATGTAATTTTTCATATTTTCTTCTCTTCCAACTTAAAAATGTTGAGATTCCATTACTTTTATAAACAATAATTTCCTGAAAGTCTCTCACATGCACGTTTAAGGATCATAAAGAAGATTGAAAAGAGAACCGTGTTGTAGTTACGATTGTTAGGAACTACTTTCAATTCTTGATTCTATTTTGGAGAGCCTACCTACTAATAGGGAATGTTGAACGATCTTCTTGTTCGTGGTCTTTATCGAAGTTCGTGAACATCCACTTTTCATCAATTTGGTTCTATGGACAAATAAATATGTCGGAAGAAAAAGACGAACTTACGAAGAGTGCAATAAAAATTAATAACTCGTCTATCCGTAGTTCTTAATTATTTATTTTGCATTCAAATGAATTATTCCTTGATATATTTTACTTAAGTGATTGGTACTTGCTCGAGAATTATAATATGTAAAATATATAAAAATGTTTGAGGAATGTAAAATCTTTTACTAATGTTTAAGTGGTGGTTTGACAAAGTTTTTGACAATTATTCTAACACGTCTCCTCTCTCATAACCCAGGGAGGAAATACCAGCATTAGTAAGTTCTAAATTTCCAGAAAAGTATAAACACGGAGGAAATACCAACATTAGCAAGTTATAAGCTCTAGAAAGTATTAACACATTTTCATATCGTCTACTTCCAACTTCTGCAAACTCGGCATGAATATTAGAGACTTGTGCTTCAAGCACAAATCCCTCGACTGCTGCAGTTGTTTTGCAAGATCCGATGCTTCATTTCTCCACAGTTTCGTGGGACTGCTTATATGAAGAGCTCAATTCATTTAGTTCTCTCTATTTTTCAACAAGTATGGAGCCAAGATTTCGAAACTATTCAATCTCGAAACCCATCAAGCTGATTCTCGCTCTTGAGAGTGCTATAAATTCATGTTTTTAATCCAATTTTTCTCTAAGTTCTTCATTCTCGTACGCTGCCCCATAAACTTCGACTTGAAGACTATCGAGTTCTTCAGGCTCGTCACAGAAAATTAGTGCTTGTTCCAATTGATAAGCTAAAGATTGATTTTCCTTTCTTACTTTTTGCAGTTGCTTATTTCCAACTCGAGTTTTTTTTTTTTTGCAATGAAGTGATGACAACCTCTTTTTCCTTCAATTTTATTTTCATCTATGACCATAAGAAGGAAACAAAAGTTCATGTATACGTTATTTTTATTTATACGCAAATATCTACACACACAACATACATGTATGCTAAAATGAAAATCCAATCGAAGAACACACTCTTCGGCTGCAAATTTGGGCTCCCTTTGGATTTTCTCAATGCAGACAAGCCATGATTGTTCTCAACTTTTGAGCGTGTGCAAAGAACATGAAACGGGATTGATCCGAACATGGTGAGGAGAAGAAACACAATCAGATTTTAATAGGTTATGTTCCATGACATTTGTCATGAGATAAGTTTATGACATGGCAACCCAGTAAACGTAGAATGTAGATCCGGTGTTAAACCACTTGGAATGAATAAAAGTGTCAAGATATTAGGTGGCGAGAGGTGATTTGATTGAAAATCTGATTATGTTTTAAAATGTTCGGGTCAATCCCATTTCATGTTCTTTCCACACGCCCAGAAGTTAAGAACAACCATGGCTTGTGTGTTCTTCGATTGGGTTTTCATTGTTCAGCTTGACTGCAAAGGATGTTGAATCTCAAAATTCTTTTCTTGCACTCGGAATTTTCTGCATAGTTGTTCTCTGTGCATTGGCTATGAAGGAAAATGCCACTTTCGATACAACCATAGAATCTGTAAGCCACATATCTTCCTTAATTCTTGTCGGAATTGTTCTAGTTGGAGTAATCATGCATTTTAGTATTCATGCATTTTTTTCCAACTTTTGTTTCCTTTTAATAGTCATAGATGAAAATACTGAAGGAAAAGGAGGTTGTCATCACTTCATTGCTAAAAAAAACTCGAGTTGGAAAAAGAAGTTGGAAATGAGCAACTGCAAAAAGTAAGAAATAAGAATCAATCTTTATCTTATCAATTGGAACAAGCACTGATTTTTTGTAACGAGCTTGAAGAACTCGATAGTCTTCAAATCGAAGTTTATACGGCAGCGTACGAGAATGAAGAACTTAGTGAAAAATTGGAGGAAAAGCATGAATCTCTAGCATTCTCAAGAGCGAGAATCAGCTTGATGGGTTTCGAGATTGAAAAGTTTCGAAATCTTGGCTCCATACTTGTTGAAAAATAGAGAGCTAAATGAATTGAGCTCTGCATATAAGTAGTCCCGCGAAACTGTGGAGAAATGCAGGAATGAAGCATCGGATCTTGCAAAACAACTGCAGCAGTCGAGGGATTTGTGTTTGAAGCACAAGTCTCTAATATTCATGCCGAATTTGCAGAAATTGGAAGAGGCTACTAAATCAGTAGACGATATGAATCAAAATGTGTTAATATTTTCTAGAACTTTATAACTTACTAATGTCGGTATTTCCTCCGTGTTTATACTTTTCTGGAGATTTAGAACTTACTAATTGTAACGACCTGAGTCCAACTTAACAGGCTGTCCCGACCGTTAGATCAACGACGTACTATCCCCACTGTACCAACATGGGTCTTTTCAGCATACTTTGTCCTCACTCGCACGCTCCCTAAGAAAACTTTCTAGAGGGTCATCCATCATGGAATTACTCCAAGCCAACACGCTTAATTGTGGAGTTTCTAACGATGGACTTCCGAAAAAGAAGGTGCACCTTGTTGGTATGAGTAGTACCTATCAAATCTTTTTAAACTTTTCTGGTCTGGGTATTACAATCACCCCTCGTCGCGCTTGATCCATCTAAGGATCCGTTGCTAGATAGGGATGACAATGGGGCGGGTATAGGACGGGTCGGCCAATCCCATACCCATACCCATACCCGGTTAAAGGGGGACGAGATGGGACGGGGCAAGTCCCTTGCCCCATTTATCGCCCAATTTATTTTTTCATTTTTGTTTTTATTTATTTTAATTTTTGGTTTTATTTTTTTATGTCTTTTGTTGGTAAATATTATTGCTATTTTACTAATTTGCTAAAAGCAACTTATATTCTCTTTAAAAATGATGATAATAAATTTATTATTTTTGTTCGATAAAAAACTTAAATTTGAAATTAATTTTATGAATAATAATGATAATAATAATATTAAAACTTGTTTATGAACACGAACCTTGCACCAATCAAGAGGAATTATATGAAAACCAGAAAGGCAGAAGAGGAGCATCATCAGCAAGAGAGGCATCTATTGGGGCAAATATGAGTTCAGCACAGGTACCAACAGCATTTCCTGAATGACTAACAATAATTTGTCATGACTGAATTAACATAATTTTAATAAAAGAAAGACAACACACAAAGAATACAATCTTTCCAGCCATAATTAATAACAGGCTTGCTCACGTTGTGAGTCTAATAAATTCCACAATCTGAAATAGTCTCATGGAAGTGGAGGAATTTGCCCAAAATTCATTATAACAAGGCCACATAAACCAATGATTACTATCTTCAACCAAGTTGAATTGACCTAATTCCTCATCTTGCAAGCAATATGATTTCCTCTATTGACTATTGGAGGACACATATGGCCTCATCTAATCTTTTTAAAGAGAAGTGTCTTACCACAAGAAGTCATCATTTAGGAGTTACTGGTAAGGGAACAACAAAACTAAACATGTTTGCATAGCAAATGACAAGATATTCCAAAAAACTAGGAGGAGTATAGCATTATATCTAAGCTACTTAAAGAAATTTCAACTACATTAGATTTATAATAACATAGAGCAGATGTATATGTATCATATGTACATTTTTGACTAACCGCCATCATGACCACTCCCGACAAGTGTGAAAACGTCAGCATCATCAGAAATTGAGCTTGGTCGTCCAGGTGAAACTGTCAATTGAACAATCAGTTTCATATCCATTCAAACAAAGAGGATAATTTAAGCAAATAAAAAGCAACGGAAGTGAGGAAATAATAGCCCGTGCATAGGAAATCTGCAATTAGAAATGAGTTGTACCCTGGAAGTTAACACGCTCACTGATGATCCCCGAGCATTGTAATTGATTGAATCTTGTGTAAGTACTGTATCAGAAAATCATGAGAGTACTGTCACAAAGAAAAAAAATAAGCATAAATAATATGTAGCCAATCATGTAAACCTCACCACATTCAATGTTACAAGTGAAGTTGTGGACCTGTGGTGGAGGCTTGCTTCCCCGTATCCAACAAAAAAATTTCAGCAATTCAATAAAAGTCTTCAAAAACAATGTGCATGCATAAGTATAGAGTCAACGATGAATGTAACTTATGAAAGAACCTACAAGTAAACAATACAGTATACTCAATTGTAAATGCTACTGTATGACCCACATTCTTCTAATAGTGATCAACCACATATGCTATTTAAATCCCCCAGTTGAATAAAATTTCATCACCAACAGAGAAGGGATCCAAGTTCATAGAATGAACAGTAAGAACCATTTTCCCCTGTTTTCCATGTGTCCTTCAACCACACTGAATTTTAGGACAACTTTTCACTCAGATAACAGGTGAGAGCCTTTCCATTAAAACGAATATGCTTTTCAGCTTCTCTTCAAGTCTGAGTTACGTCTTCAATATGCATATCACTTGCTCAGCTTTATAGTATACATGTATGTCAGCATGTGTAGAAGTTTGCATGTAAATAAAAATAACGCATACATATATTAGTTTACATTAAAGCATACGAAAAGAAGGGCAGAAAGTCATATGGTTGAAATGAAATATGTAAATCTCCCCAAATACTATTTCATATCTTTGTGTAATGTTTTCTTTTTCATTTATCAATTCAAAATTTCAAAATGTCATATGATATAATTTACTTTTCTTTTCTAAAGAACTGTTGTTTCTTTTTTGTGATCATAGATGAAAATTAAATTAAAGGAAAAGGAGGCTGCTATCACTTTTTTGCAGAAAAAATTCGAGTTGAAAATAAGGAGAATCATCAAAACAACAAATTTTGGTAAAAACAATACTGCAAAATAAGAATATTAGAAAAGCTTTTTTACTTTTTTGAATTTTGAAATGATACCTGACGGAGAGGACGCTGGTCGCTGACTCGATGGACGCCGGAGGACGCTGGAGACCACAGTCTGAGGGTCGGTCAGGCGCACCGCGTAGTGAAGGGCTGAAGGTGGACAGTGTATTGGTGGAGGCGGAGTAGTGGAGGAAACGACGCAGGGGAAGTGAAGACTGGATTGAAATCGTTTTAGGTTAATTTGAAAAAACAAAAAAAAAAAGGAATGGGCCCTCAAATATTTGGCTCCCTTCAGGTCCGGCTCTGCCCAGCAACAAGAAGACCCACATCAAGGGTTATAACCTGAAAGGGAAAAACCGTGGGAAGAATTCAAAAGTTAGGAGTTAACTTTGACACAATTCAATTTTCAGGTGTCAAGTTTTGAAATGTAAAATTCAGGTATTTATTTATTAATTAAAAATATTTTTATTAATTATTTATTAAATA
>CAIGRF010390792.1:0-11094 GCA_903798235.1 Fraxinus ornus | reverse complement strand
TATACTTTAGGATTTATAATAAGAACTATAAAAGATGAAATAAGTCTAATGTGTTGTAATCAAATGATCTATAAACAATCAGGATTTATACAAGATAAAATTTGTTGTAGAAATACTGAAGTACCTGAAAATTTGGGATGTTATGATTATAAAAGAAAAATAAAAATAAGAAATATAAAAAATTTTAAAAGAAATATTTTAGACCAAAAAGGAAATATTTTAAAAGAAAATATAAATCTTATAATAAAAAATCATTAGATAAAAAACGATGTAAGTGTTGGAATTGTAATGAAGAAGGACATATAAGCACTGAATGTCCAAAAAAAAAAGTTAGAGTACTAATTATGAATTTTGAACAAATTAGAGATGAATGTGAAGAAATAATAATTGATGATGAAATTTTTAAAGAAAAATCAGGTTCAAAAGAAATATCTAATGAAGACGAATAAAAATATAAACTAGTTTTTAAAACTATTCATAAATGAAGGATATATTTTGCAATTATAAATCTATTTCATCAAGGATAAAATTAACTTTTTAGCAAAAGTCTGTAATATTGAAGGTTGACCGACCATTTTTAATATCCTCCCTTTTATACTTTCGTTCCTTTTAACCCAGACCAGAAGGCTTGGGGCCCACACATGTCATATCTTTCAAACATAAAATAAATAATTAAAAATGTAAAACAAGAAAATGCCATGTGAGATGAAAGCGAGCTCAAGATACTGAATGAGACTCGTGTGAACCCTGGAGATCTTTTTCTTTTTCGTTTTTTTTCACTTTAATTAATGCTCGAAACTGTACAAATAAACCCATTTGTAATTCGACATACAAGTCTCTACTGTTCTTCTGGCTGTTGAATTTCTTAGCTACTAGCAGCATTGACAGTGGAGGTGTTCTTGGTAAAGACCACCAGGTTATTTTCGTTGCGCATCAATTTCATGCTTTTGATTTACCTATTGAATGTTATAATTTATCTCTTTTCCACATTTCTATGCTACATAGTGCATTATTCTAAGAGACTTGAGGGGGGTTTCTATCTGGGTTTGGTCAAGTCATTGTGAATTCTCTGAATTCCTTTCAATAGACTGCAATTTGATGCCTTAAATTAAGAGTATGGATTCATACCGAGGAGTCTATACTTTCCTATGTTTGCTACTTTTATTTGGCTTATTTTCATTAATTGAAGTTTATTTGGTTTTTGATTAATCATTTGACAGGTGCCGAAAGTAAATTTTTAGCAGCAAGTTGGAAATATAGTCAATTAGGTTTATCCATAATCATATTACAACAAAATATATTTGAGTTTTTTTCCTGTGATGGCTATGTGTTCGCCGCAGTATTTAATGCCTCCAGATACTTGCAGACCCATGGGGGTACTGAATGTTCTTGGAGGAAGAGTTGCCCCCTTAAAAATTGTTGAAGAAAAGAGTGGGCTTTTAGGTATTAGTCAAAAGAGTGGTTCAAATGTTCCTTGGTTCAAATGTTCGGCCAACTCTCACGGTGTTAATCAATTTCAAGGTAAGGACCCATTTCTGAATCTTCACCCAGAGATTTCAATGCTAAGAGGCGAGACGAATGCCATAATGACCAACCCAAGACTGGACAGCTTGAGCGGAAGTGTTACTGAGAGTTTGAGAGATTCGTCAAGTTTGAACAATTACAATGAGGCCAAGATCAAGGTTATTGGCGTTGGA
This sequence comes from Fraxinus ornus, assembly GCA_903798235.1. NCBI lineage: Eukaryota > Viridiplantae > Streptophyta > Magnoliopsida > Lamiales > Oleaceae > Fraxinus > Fraxinus ornus. Next base: position 9,397 of record CAIGRF010390792.1, on the reverse strand, counting down.
GGTGGTGGGTCAAATGCGGTTAATCGTATGATTGAGAGTGAAATGAAGGGTGTGGAATTCTGGATTGTCAACACTGATATTCAGTCCATGAGGTTGTCCCCCGTGTTTTCTGAGAATCGGTTGCAAATCGGTCAAGAGTTAACCAGAGGACTTGGTGCTGGTGGGAACCCAGACATTGGGATGAATGCTGCTAAAGAAAGCAAAGAAGCTATAGAAGAGGCTGTCTATGGATCTGACATGGTGTTTGTTACTGTAAGTTTCAGCTTCTTTGAACCAAATGATTTTCTGCACAGAATGGTTTTGCTGTTCTATGCCAAATTTTTGCATTCAAACATTTTACTTGTTTATTTGAGTTTCTAGTTGTCAAACTAGCACATATCCTATATGCTGGTCATAAACTTTTGATTCCTTTGATTCTCAAGATTAACTATTCTTGTCCTGGTAACATAGAGCTTTAGTATCATCACTGATCCTGAGCTAATTGTCGAATTTTACAATTTATATTGGCTAATTAACCTAGAATCTAGATGAACTGTCATTGTTGTTGACATTTTCCATTAGTTTGGACTAGAAAGTTGAGAAACCTGCATTTTTTTTTATTTATATTTTTTTCTAATTTATTCAAAGATATCTAAATCTGTATCATAATCACTTACCTAATATATAACCATAAGCAGAGTGTGATCTGCTAGCTGTTACACTACCTTGACCTTTTCATATTAGTTGTAAAATTAACATTCATTGCAGTAACTTAGAACTCAGTTTATCTTACATTTTAGGCGTGTAATGGCCTATATGCTTAAAATGCTCTTTGGTCTATGCCAGTGTACTTGATGCTATGTACCTTCATGAGCGTTCTTTAATGAGTAACTAGTATAAATCTGGATGGTCAATAATGCCTACCTATTTCACTCTCTTATCTTGGGGTTTTGATTAATGTGCAGGCTGGAATGGGTGGTGGGACAGGAACTGGTGGAGCTCCTGTAATTGCAGGGATTGCAAAGTCAATGGGTATCTTGACTGTGGGTATAGTAACGACTCCATTTTCTTTTGAGGGACGAAGAAGAGCTGTACAAGCTCAAGAAGGAATTGCAGCTTTGAGAGAGAATGTTGACACACTGATCGTCATTCCAAATGATAAATTATTGACTGCAGTTTCCCCATCTACTCCAGTAACAGAAGCGTTCAATCTTGCCGATGACATTCTTCGACAAGGTGTTCGTGGAATCTCTGATATAATCACGGTATGAATATTTATGAACGAGGAATTTAACTTGTATCCATTAATAACTGATAATTTTTATCACTTGCTGGTGAGTGATGGGTATTTGTTATTGTCTTGTATATTCAGTGTTTTGGNTTTTTTTTTTTTTTTTTTTTTTTTTTTTTTAGGACATTATAATATATTTTGTAAACCACAATGATGGTTGTAATTTTTATTCTTTCTTAACTGCTTCTTTTTTCCTTGGGTGAAACTCTGGGATAGATAGTTGATTACCCTTAGCAGCTCCTATTTGGTTTAGCTAAAAATGTTGATAAAGATCTAAAGTCAAAATCGTTAATTAATTTTAACCATATATTTCATGGGATTCACAACTTTTATCAACTTTTCAATCACACTTTATCAATATTTATCAGAGTCTACTAAAAATCTGGCTTTTAGCAAAACCAAACAGGGGCTTGGTCTATTTGCCCAACACAAATTCACGTGGCCAGTATAAGATTCATCAGTTTGATAATGAACCAATAATTGAGCAATGTTGCAGGCAAATGCATGATTATGAGTTGCACAATTTTATAGCATATTTATTTGGAACTTAAATCTTGAATCTAATACTAAGGTGGTGTGCCTACCTGTGTGCTTTCTTTGTGTGTGCTTACATGTGCTTGTATAATGTTTTATGACATGCAAGCCTCCAATTTGATATTATTCTCAAAAATAGGTGGACTGCCTTTCTAATTTCTGAGATAGTTATTGGGATTCTGGTTACTAATTGTTGAAATTTGCATTCTTTGCAGATTCCTGGGCTAGTGAATGTAGATTTTGCAGATGTGCGAGCTATTATGGCAAATGCTGGTTCTTCATTAATGGGGATAGGGACTGCAACAGGTAATTCCAGCAAGCCATATGGTTTTGTTTTTCTTGTTCAACTAGCTTTAAACTGTTCCTTTTTATCAGTCATTCAGCCAATTGAGAGCTTTTGCATCACCTGGCTTTTGCTTATGGTCCTTACTCCAGCTCTTTAAGACTTTTCTCCCTTTGGTGTTCAAACTTTGGATTACAAGTCTTGCAATATTTCCATGAACCAGAGTGCTACGTTTCAGAACATTTTATGAATATGTATTGCATAGAGATAAAACCACTTGGATAGAAAAAGTTGCTGGATATGCTTCTTGATTAGAATTTCAAGAGAATTGTTCCTGTTTGAATCATGTGATGTCTTTGCGCTTTCTTCCCCCTTTTATGTCAGAGACTTCACTTAAGATAAAAGGTATTTTGGCCCTTTTGGGTAATAGAAATTATAGCCCCTGTTGGGGCTCCATTCTCCCAGAATACATTGTTCTCTTTCCTATTTTCTACCACACATTCTTCAATAAAACAATATTACATGTAAACCCCAAAACTTTTCCTTATTTTTTAACCACACATTCTTCAAAATATTACTATTATGCATTTTTTCCCAAAATGTATTTTTAATGGAGCCCAAACAAGGGCATAGTGTACTTGGTGAAAACTGTTTCATCAATTACTTCATATTTTGGTGATGGTGCATAGTGAGCTAGAATTTTTTTACCTCTAGATTGGTCATGGTTATTAAATGAAAAAGTGCTGCACTGAGGCACCGATTCGCCATGGTGCTTTGGTGCGAAGTGAAGTGCATGCTTCATCATAGTGAAACACAATTATGTTCAGCAGAAAAACTCTCTGCATTACTGTATAAGCAAACAAGATGTAGCAACTTTTCGTATATTTACTGTTATTTTGAGGAAAATCAGGATTGAATCCATTTCTAAATTATCAACGCCACATGAGAAATTAAAACAAAATTAATGATTCAGATAAAAAAGAACTCAGAAGGCCCAAATTTGTTAATAAAGCTCTCAATTTTTTGCCCTTTGTACCTTTCTATGCTGCACTCATTTTGTTCTTCAGTAAAGGGGAACCTAGGGTGCCCCTCTATGCTTGAGATCAGCAAAACATGTAAGGAACTAAAGAAGGTCCATAATGTGCATATTAGTGTGCTGGAATTATACTAAGATACCGTTTTATCTTAAAAAATTATATTTACAATTGAAAAAGTCATTTAAATGTAGTATTTATTTTGACAAATTTTACACATCTTTGAATTTTGACTGCTCCTTGTTTTAGTGATGCACGAATACTTCAGTTGGCTCAATGAATTTATGTGGTGGTAATTTTCCATTTGGGGACTGGAATTAACTCTGGAGTTATTCCTGTGAATACCTTTTTGATGAGACTGATTTGTGAAAATGTTGAAATGAATAGGGAAATATTCGTTCTAGGGCTAGTTCCATACCTTGTCAAGTGAGTCTTTTAGAAGTATTAGAAACCAATTGAACATGTAGGATCGAGCTTTAACCATCTCATGTAAAGAACAATGTGTCCAGTAAGAGGAGACTAAACCTTTTATGGCATTCGATTACCATCATTTGAATGACCTAACCATGGGCTTAAGAGCATCATTGTTGCTCCCGAGCAATCCCTCCCTAGTGCGGAAGCTTTTAGAAATTCTTGTAATAAGAATTGAAAATAAGAATTATATCGGAATAATCTTGCTTCGTATTAATTTATGATTGATTGTGATGAAAAGTTTACAATAACTTTGTATATATAGGTAAAACTATTCCCTAGTTCTATTAATATAAGGAAACCAAAATAAGGAAACTAAATTCTAAAATGAAATAAACTAATTCTAATCTTAACAAGACTTAAGAATAAAACATATTACAACTAGAAAACGAAACTAGAAAAGATGATTAAAAAAGACAAACTTCTAGATAAAGTGAAACTATTAATTGTAATTGTGATATACTAAGTATTGGAAATGTTCATATATGAAAGGTCAACTTTGTAAGCATTATCACTAATCTTTTGAAGAATACGAAAATGACCAATCTTCTTATCTTTAAGCTTATTGTAAGTGCCAACAGGAAAACAATTTTTGCGGAGATGAATCATCACCAAATCATCTTTGTTGAACAGTTTAAGGTGTCGATGTTGGTCTGCAGCAGTTTTGTAACAAATATTAGCATTTTCTAAATTTTGTTTTACTTCGTGATGAATTCTTTTAGCAAACTCTCCTGCATTAGATTTGACATTAAGAAGTCGAATCAAGTCTACTGTATACCTTAGAACACTAGTGTAAACGACTTCAAATGGAGTCTTCTTGGTGGATCGATTAGGCATACTGTTAAAAGCAAACTCAATTTCTAGAATGGCAGCATCCCACTATTTTGGTTTACCTCCACTAACTGCTCTAATCATATTGTCAAGAGTTTGATTGGTCACTTCTGTTTGTCCGTGGATGACTTGCGCTACTAAACTTTAAAGAAGTGTCAAATATTCTCCACAGTGTCCTCCAAAAGTGGTTTAGAAACTTTACATCTCTATCAGAAGTTATAGAACGAGGAATGCCATGTAGGCGAACGATCTCGTGAAAAAACAAATTAGCCACGTAAGAAGCATCTGCAATTTTCTTTCAAGGAAGTGAGCCATTTTCGAAAACAGATCAATTACAATTAAAAAAAAATCAAATCCTCGTTGAGTCCGTGGAAGACCGAGAACAAAATCCATATTGAGATCTTGCCATATTGTTTCTAGAACAGGCAAAGGAGTATAAAGTCCAATATTTTGAGCCTGTCACTTAGCTTTCTGACATATTGGACAACGCTGAAAAAAACGACCAATGTCTCTTTTGAACTAGGACCAATAAAATCTCTCTTCAACCAAGCTCATTGTCTAGTCCCGACCGACATGTTCTCCTAATACGCTTGCATGCAATTCTCTAATCAATTGCTCATGCAGAGAGGAATGCATAATTGAGTTTTAACTATCTCACATGAAAAATAATTAGCGTCCAGTGAGGATGGCATTTGACTACCATCGACTCAACCCATGGGCTTAAGAGAGGGATTGTAACAACCCAACAGAACTGTTAGTTCCTTAAATCTCTCCAGTTTTGTTCTGGTATGGTCATAGTTTGAGATCTTGCTAGACTTGTTATGTGGTAAGATGACCCTGACTGCAGATTTTGACTGAAACATTTCTGCCAACTAGAATGATGTTGTGGATGTGGAGTGCAATTTGTCTATGATCAGTTGGTGTCATGCTAGCAGTTTAAAATGCTATGCGAGATAAGGAAATGGGCATGTAAAATATTGCTTGCTATATTGCAGAATGTGGGACGGGACATATCAAGTGATACAATAAATTAACGTGGAAATGGACCAAGAGTGGACTGATTTCCACTAAATCTTCCTAACGTCTTTACAGCTGTCAAGAAGCAGACGTGTTGCTTGAGCATGAACCTCATTAGTTGAGTATTGCCATCATTAGCAACTTGCCCTAATTCCAGCCTGTTACGGAGAATGCAGATAATAACTGCCATGGAGAACCTTGTAAATACTGTAGTTTTCGTCCTACAATCTTGTCTTCCATTAGAAAATTATTTGTTAGAATTGGATATGTATAACAAATTTATTGATGCAAACATATACGAGAAAAAACATATAGCCCTTGTTTGACATCTATTTTTTTCTCATTCTCTTTTTTTATTTCAACCACACATTCTATAAATAAAATAATATTACACATAAATTCAAAAATTCTCCTTACTTTTTAACCACACATTCTTCTATCAATCATTATTTCAATTCAAATTTTTCTCCAAAATGGGTGTCAAACACAACCATAATAAAATTAGAAATTACATCAGGAGTTAATTGTTTTAATAATCATTCAACTTATATCATGATCACGGTTTACTCACTAAACTTCAAAGTGTTTCATAGTGTTCACTGAACTTTTTTCGTTTGCACTCCATCCATCACTCTAAAAAATCCGTTACCTTAGTCACTGACGTGGCTTATGAAAATCTGACGTGACAAATTACGATCGTTAAAAAAATTACAACTCAAACAAACCATTGTTTCATTACTTATCCAACTTACATTTGGTCACAGTTTACTCATCAAAATTTAAAATGCTTTTCAATGGTCACTCATCTTTGAGATGCCACATTCCATCCATCATCCGTCATATTTCGTTCCTCTCATTAACTAATGCTTGAATAGAGATTCCGTGTGGTAAGATACAAATGTTGAAACAATTACAATTCAACTAAACTATCAACTCGCCATAAGTGAACGTCACTTCCACTGCCCCATAAACTTCTTCAAAACCCAATAAAGCGTTCCAAATGATTCTTCTAAAAATATCATTTTTTTTCAATTCGAACGTTTACTGTGCGAAAAATAAGTTTCAATTTGAGGCTAAAAATTTGAAGCATAACTTGTTCGACTGGAAATTGATTTGTGATAGTATTTTGCTTATATTTCACCCTTTTACTTCTATTTGCATTCAATTGATCATATATGATCTTCAATCATCGTTTTGTATTTCGAATCACTTATTGAATATTTGCACTTTGGTCTCCGAACATTAGATATCTTGCAATTCCACCATTTTCTCGTTTATTGTCTCCAATTTCATCGATCCTTACCTAACAAATACAATACATAGAATTAAGCCATAATTCATTAAATATCCAACAAATACTCTAATTTAAAGGCCGAAATAAGTGTACAAAATGCATATATCACTAGATTTTTTATGGCTGAAGTTGGGGACGCTTTATTGGATTTTAAAGAAGTTTATGGGGCGTGGAAGTCACGTTTCACATATAGTGATTTTTGTGAGTTGATTGTTTGGTTAAGTTGTAATTTTTTTGACAATTGTAACTTACCCATGGAATTTTTGTAAAATAAATTAGCAACGATGTGAATGAAATATGGGAGATGATGGATGGAGTGCAACTCAAAGATGTGACAATTGGAAAGCATTTTGAAGTTCGATGAGTAAGCTGTGACCGGATGAGTAATGAAACAATAGTTTGGTTGAGTTGTAACGTTTTCAACGGTTGTAACTTGTCACGTCAGATTTTTGATAGCCACGTCAGTGAATAAGACAATGAATTTTTTAGGGTGATGGATGGAGTGCAAACGAATAAAGTTCAGTGAGTACTAAGTTAAGTAAGTAAATCGTGACTATGATATAAGTTGGGTGATTATTGAAACAATTAACTCTTAGTAACATAAAAAGAATGAATCAGCACTAGGCAAACTGTTGCACCAAATTTCAATTAACTCCATTCTGCCCCGAGTATGATTTTCTATAACCAATCAAACTAAAATTATTTACTAGTACCAAAAAAAAAAAAAAGGAAATTTGGCTCATTATGCGTCACCCCTACATCTTGTGACTTTTTATAAGGTGCTTGTAATTTTGAATCTTATCATAAACAGTATTATCATCTTGCATCACGCAGGAAAGACCAGGGCTAGAGATGCCGCATTAAATGCCATTCAATCTCCTTTACTGGATATTGGGATAGAGAGGGCCACGGGAATTGTGTGGAATATAACTGGTGGCAGCGATTTAACATTGTTTGAGGTAGTTTTTGCTACTCTCATTTTTCATAGATATTATTTTATCGTCGTTACCAATATCTTGGCTTACGGAATGGTGTTTTCATTTTATTGTCTAATTCATTCATATTTCTTTAATACATTTTTCCTCAATGAAGTTTAGAAAAAGGTAACTGTGATATTAATTCCAAACAGTCAAACAATTCATACTAGACTTCGTAGATATTGTGTTATTTTCAAAATGATAGCGCAGTCTTTCCTGTTATTTTCCATATATTGAACAAGAATTTTTTTGGAATTTTAGTTTGTGTATTTTACCACTAGTTCTGAAATATTAACTGTCAAATCTTATGGCAAGCTTAAAATACTTATTTTCGATTCCATTAACTTCATATACAGTAATTAATCTTCCATAAGTTAGTTCTCCTATAAGAATTAAACATATAATTATTCAAGAATCAAATGTAAAGTCTCGAATTATGTGTACATCATATATAAGCATTTAGTTAATATAGATTAAATGGGTGATTTATCCCAAGATTATGATACATTTTTTTTTTATATGAAAAGTATCTCTATATCATAGTTACAAGGGTGTCTACCGTCTAGTCTCTTGAAGTAAAGTACAAACCGAGTTTTATATGAAGTGGAACTACTTGCAACTGTTAGAAAGTATATAGGGCATTGATTATTTATTAGTCGAATATTTAATTATGCTGATAATGCTGATATGTGTATCATTGTTAGGGATTAAATGTTTATTCCGTACTATTGAGAGCAACTAATAACGGAAAATGAAAACAAGTAAAACACAGAATTTAGAGTGGTTCACTCTCAATTGAGAGCTTTGTCCACTTCTTGATGTTGCTACATGATTTCAATGTACTAAAGAAGAATGACAATGTGTTGTATCATACTCACCCCTCTCTTTTGTGGTCTCTCTACACCAAGAAAAGAGTCTCGCCCTAATATCCTTCATATACGAGGAAATATTAGGGTGACCTGATACATTTACAAACTTCCCAGAGTATCCTATAACGTTTTAAGTTACACTGAAAAAATTTGACTCGCCGGTCGAACCGTAGTCGTGGGAAAAGTGTACAGAATAATTAGGCTCTCCATAGGGATAGCAAAGGGGTGGCCGAGCCAAGCATTTGGGTAGCTCGAGCTCGTTTTAAGACGAGTTGAGGCCCATGAGCCGGCTCATTTGAGCTCTCAAGTCATCTCATTTGGCTTCATGGACATGAGCTTCCAAGTCGGCTTGTGGGTACAAGCCCACGAGTGGACTCGTAGGAGCTCGTTGGTCTGCTCATTTTTTTTTACTTGTTTCATTAATTTATTTTTAGAAAAATGAGCCTACTCATGGGCTGCTCAGCTTCGCGAGGCCCACGAGCATAGGGCCAAGCCAAGCCCATATTTTGGCATGAGCCGAGCTTATGGTTGTAAAGGTCGAGTTGACTTCACATCCAATAATCATTATCTATAATTGTGTTACAAGAAACCAAGCTTGTGCTAAAAGAATGGGCATATTTGTTTAAACTTTATAATTAGCATCCATAGCAGTTTTCATGTCCCACAATTATATATATATAGTATATTAAGCCTCCGTTTGAAATCAAATTTATGAATAGTTTATAAATTCATTCAGAGTCAAACATTTTAACGACACATTTAAAAGTACTACTTGTCAATTGGTCTCAATGATCCCTTTCAATAGGGTTTCGTTTCA
>CAIGRF010390775.1:0-10846 GCA_903798235.1 Fraxinus ornus | reverse complement strand
AAATAGAAATGACAAATATGGCATCAATATTCAACAAGTATGAATAGTAATCATATTCCGATGTATTGTGATAAATATTTATCACGAGAGGAAGTGCGTCTGGCGTGTGCCAATCTGCCATGGCGATCTCAGCTACCAAGTAGGAATAGGGGATTTAGCCATAGATAAGTTTCCACGATGATATTAATGATTTGTTTGGATCCATTTATACCTGTGTTATTTGACTTGGATAGGGAGGCCCTTTCTTTTCAGCTAGCTGTTTGGCAAAGACAACGTGGTAGGGACCCTCAGAGCACAAAAATGTCATTCCGTTGGCCTTTGTGGGATTTTAGTATGTGGGAAAAATGAAAGAAACTTTGCTTTGCCCTTTTGTTACTACTTGTTCTGAATTGGACCATCCATAATGCAATTTGATTGGCAGATGGGACGTTCATTTTTCCACTGTGTGTAAAATGTAGGAACAATTTTAAAGATGGAAATGAAAACAAATTTAAAATAGCCAAAACTTGAGTAATATTGTGTGTGATCCAACGTTATGACAAATAGCAGAAACTCGGGTAATATCCTTACCTTTCATACTGGATCTTCATGAAGTAGAAAGGAAGAGGATTTAGAATGAAGGGGACTGGGCCTTCTGCAGAAATATGTAAAAGTCTTGTTGACAACTTTGGTGTTGCCAAAATTCAGACAGTTGATTTAAAAAATAGTTTTTAACAATTTTTAAAATGGATGAATGTGATGCTACCGAGTGTGAAGTTGTCCACCAAGATTATACAAATAGCATGATTCAAAAACTTGCAAAAAAGGTAGTTGCGCCTATTATGGGGTTGGAATAATTAATGTTAAAAAAGGATTATTTGAGGTGCGTCTTTGTGTGTGTTTGACACTCATTAATTTACTTTACAGTTTATTATATGATCATTTTCAACCAAAGATTCACACAATAAAGTATTTTATACGTATATCAAAAAAATTCACTTTTTAACCATACATTCTTCTAAAAATCACTATTCAAAACACTTTTTTTCTACCATAATCGTTGTCAAGCAGGTCTCTATATATATAGTTCCATCATTTTCTATAGTCATAGACTGCAGCCTGTGCCATATCTTCTTTTTCAATTTTTTTTCTACCTAGTCTAGGTTCTGTTTGATACACAAATATGAAGTTTGCAGCTTTAAGGAATTTGGGTTTACTCCACAGGTCAAAAGTTGTTCTGGGTTTTTGACTTATTATTCTGAACTGTTTTTGAAATGGGTTAATGAAATCATTTGTACTGTAAATTCGGTGGTTATTTACCTTTTCTTGTCTTCTAGTTGTATGGTTGAATAGTACTTGCAGTACTTAGATACCCGTGAATTAAAATCTGAACTGTGTTGTAAGGTATGCGTTTGGTCGATAATTTTTAAATACATTGTAAGTTAAATCGTTATTGGTGAATAACTAACCCGTAATATTATGTATCATTGGGTAAGATGAGGATTGATTTCTTTTCTTATTCTAGTTTAATCTTCTATGCTACAATTGTTCTAATCGATGACCTAATTCAAAGGCAACAAGTAAATGAAAGAAAGAAACGAAAAAAGGAAAAGGGGTATTAGTGTGATGTGAAAAGTGGGGTCGAATATGACTGTGGGAGAGAAAAGTCGGTGGAAAATAAATACTTTCACCATTTTCAACCCTTTTCTTTCCCCCTCTCCTCTCTTGCTTTTATTTCCATTGTTCAAAATGATTCCACTCAAAAAGGGCAATATGGGAATAAAGTAAATTATGAATAAGTGGGAATGCCTAGGGAAATGTGGCTGGTTTACAGCTTGTTTTTTGTAATTCCATCTGTTAAAAAAATGGATACAAATAGCATTTTTCAAATGTATAATATTAATGATGTCAAGTAGGGCGAACTGATCACCCCACTAGTGAGCCGAGCAATAAATTACTCATGAGTCGGTGAGCAAGCAAGTTCATCGACATGTGAACCTAGATCATCCTTGACTGGCCTTTGGTAGGCAGCCATGCCGACTTCGGTGATTGCACCTTCGTGCAAGGGGTACGATCAAATTTGAATCATTTATTTTTTTGTTAAGTCGAATTAAAAGTTTATAATTAGGGTCAGGGTAAACCAAATTTATCACATTTCTACATTTCTACAATCTCTTAAACAATCTCTTCTCTTTAGCAACATCATTTTACAATTATACAGTTGTTCCTTTGTTTCAAAATATTTCTTCAACTACAATTTTCTCTTAGTTGTGTCCATTCTTAAATTTTCAAAAAGTTTGTTATTAATTATACTGAATTCATGAACCTCGACGATAATGTTAACCAATTCTTCAACGATTTCAATATTTTCGTCTACGATTTTTCTTAGCCCGCTATTCTCCAAATACAAAAAATGCTGCTATTATTGAAACGACAATCACTGAACATAATGATGAGTTGGAAGAAGCAGTTTCTACAAAGAGGCGTTAAAAAAATAAAAAATAAAATCGTAAGCCTACTTATAAATGTTGGAAACACTTCCAAGAAAAAAGAAGACAAGTGAAAATGGGGAGTATATTTGAAAAGTATACTGTAACTATTGTTGAAAGGACTTGGAACCCAAAATTAGCACAGTTCAGTACAGCATGCATTACAAAATTGTCTTGCTAATTTGTGATGATCGACAGTGGACAGACTCAACTTCATTTTGGTTCAAGCAAAATGGAAGAGTTCTTGCAAGCTGGGTTTTATAACCTAAAACAACTTAAGAATGCATGATTATGTTCATAGTCGATACCGTGTTGTCGCTATCCATAGTAGAAAGAGTGCACTTAACGAATTTCAAACAAACGTGTCTTCAACATAGGAACAAGCCGACTAGTCCAGGTACTCTACACGACGATGCTATTAATTTATATTATATTACAAAATGATAAATTATTCATGATTTAACAAATTATAGCGGTGTCATGTTATTTACTTTCATATGTGATCCAAGAAAAATCATAAAAGATATATTTGTATCAAACTCATTACATTGAAAAGTTTTGGATCATATATAAAAAATTATTACATTTACAATCAATGAATTTTTATAGAATGCACAAAAAAATTTCAATGTTTTAAAGTGGAGAATTTTGTTACCAAGAAAAATCTTTAATTTCACTTTTAATAATGTTATTAGCACAAATGTTGTAGGAAAATCGATTAACCAACTCAACCCAATTTTTGATGCAAAATTATTTCATGTGAGATTTTTATTTATTTATTTTTTTTTAATTTGATTGTGCAGGATAACTTTAAATTATTGCACCATGGCTGCTAAAAATTAAACACTCTCTCTCTCTCTCTCTCTCTCTCTCTCTCTCTCTCTCTTTCTCTCTCTAATATTTTTCACACAGCCCTTTCTTTTACTCCATATCTTGCATTGGGACCCACTTGTAGGAATACGACGATCCAAAAATACATTCTCAAATTGAAAAAAATTAGAAACAAACAGACGCCTAACGTGGATGTGTGGGCAATTCTTCTAGGCTAAAGCTACTTAAGAATATCAATTTGGCTACTAAAAAGGGAAAAGGAGCAGACATTGTAGAATAAATGCAATTAGTTGTAAGCAAAAATTTTCCATAATTATTTGAAAATAATATGATTTGATTTTCTAGCAATATTTTGCTTAAGTATATGACTAAATTATTCTAAATTTAGCCCCCGTTTGGACAACATTATTCCAAGAATGAAAATAATAAATTGTACTGTTGGAGCTCCAATTTTTCAGAAAATATGAGATGCAAGTCAATAAAAGAGGTCGAGTGGGGCCCTTTAACGGTACCAATTTTTCTACAACTGGAGGAATAATGACGTCCAAACAGGGGCTCAATTTAGAATAAGAGATCCCCATGAATTTCTTCACGGCTACATCGTTTGCTTCTTAAATCATCAATTTTAAAGCACGTCCAACAATGGAAAAGCTAGGTTGATAAACAAATTGTACTTGAAACAAATAATATTATATTTTTATGCAAAAATTTAAACCTGGAAAAAAGCAGCATCTAAATAATCACAGTATTTGTGCTATAAATTGCAGAAGAAACTTTTTATTATTACGGTATTATCTTCCACAAAACTCAAACCTCCTTTTGACTAGATGCACAAAATATGCCTCCTTTGAGATTACAAAAAGCTTCAAAAGGAAAAATAAAATAAAGTGCCACTTAAAATAAGACTTTATTAATTATTATTCTAATTTTTCCTCTTTTAAAATATTCTCCTAGAGTTTCTTCAATTACAAGTTCTAGACATTCTTCAATACCAAATAAATTATTTAAATTTTGATAAATTTGATTTGAAGGGAAAATGAGGGACAAATTTTGATATTTCATCATATTGAATCAATGATTAATAACAATTTTACTATTTTTCCCGACGCTCTGATTAATTTGATTGAAAGAAAAGAGAAAGGACTAGTTCGATCTGGTACCGTAAATAGTCAAATATTTTTTTTTCTTTTTTCTTTTTCTGTTTTGATGAAAATTAAATTTGAAAACAAAATCATTATTTCTTTTTCCTTCTTCCTCAAACCAAACAGGGTGCTACGGTGATAATAATACATTGGTGACATTTGATTTTATATTTCCTTAACATTTTATAGAAGCAAAACCCTATTGTCATTGGATTATAAATTTATAATCAGTAATAACCACATCACAAAATCCAGCAAATTATCAAACTTGTTTTTTTTATAAAATAATATCATCGATCTCAAACACCTCTACTTTCTTGTCCTCAAGTACAAAATTTACAAAAAATATTTGTCTCGTTAACAACATGACGATTAAAGTATCAAATCTCATTCACTCTTTTATTTTCATATCTTATCTAGAATGCATGGCGACCTATTAAAGTTCTTTGTGAGTTCAATTGTTTTCAATTCAATTCCCTTATACACATGAGATTTTTACAAATTATTTATTTACTCAAATAATGAAAAAATAACGTTATTCATAGTCAGCGACAGATGTAATCATTATGTAGCAGTTTGTTATTTGATACATTAATTTCATATAATTTTGTTGCCTTAAATAAGTTAATATTTCAAATAATAAGTTGACAAGTAAGGTAACTATAAATAGTATTACTCAATAAAATAACACATTAATCAAATCTTATACACTCTCATACTACTATTGAGAGTTTTTGGAATAAAATTTGGAGATATAAAATCCCCGTGAAGGTTCGAAATCTAATCTGGAGGGCATCACTAAATGTTCTCCCAACAACTGACCAATTGATGGCTAAAAGAGTCGATGTTGATAGTCATTGCCCGATTTGCTTAATGCACGAAGAATCTACTCTCCATATTTTTGTCTCTTGTGAATTCGCCCAAAAGGTTTGGGAGGCAGTGGGAGTAGTCAGTTCATCCCTCTTGGTTACTAATTTCAAAGACTGGCTCACAGCTACCTTAAAAAATCACCAACGAGATCAAGAGATTATCACTATGCTTTGTTGGGCTATATGGCTGAACTGAAATGAAATTGTTTGGAATGCTAAGTCGTTTACAGTGCTTAAGGTGGTGACCATTGCAAAAAATTTTTTTCCAACAATGGCGAGTTGCTAACCAACCACCTTCAAAACCCGCATCAAGATTGGAGCTTACTAAGTGAAAACCACCCAATACGGGTTCCCTTAAATTAAATATTGATGCAGCCATCTTTGAAGACCAAGGGAAGGCCGGGTTAGGCCTAATGATTCGAAATGATTTGGGTTCCTTTGTTGCTGCCAAAGTTGTTACTGTACAAGGTATTGTTGATCCACTTCTAGCCGAAACCTTGGGGGTTCGTGAGGCTCTATCTTGGATAAAATCTAAATTTCTTGAGGTCCAAACCATTGAGATGGATGCTCTCCTGGTTTATAATGCTCTACAGAGTGATGGTGCTAACAATTCTTATTTTGGTATTCTTATTGAAGAGTGCCGCCTTCTTACTAGAGAATTACTGAATCTTAAGTTTAGCTGGGTTAGGAGATCGGCTAATCAAGTAGCTCACACACTAGCAAAGACTGCTAGTTCATTACATGTTATTGCTGAGTGGTCTTACTTTCCGCCTTTATTTCTTTCAAATGTACTGATTGACGATTTGATGAATGAATAACTTAATTTCCCTAAAAAAAAACACACATTAATCAAATCATGTCTGAGAATTTTCTAAAATAACATATTATTTTTTTGCATTTAACATTTGATATGTTAATTACACAATGTGATGTAGGAAGTACCTTGTGCAATTTTATATTCACAATATGTTGTAAAATACGGTAAAAATAATCATCCTCCACCATTGCCTTCTACAATTTCGTCAATCCACGATGGTTGTGTAATCTTCAAATATTTTTTAATAAACTAAGTTTTAGATACTATTGTACATTGACATCATTTGAAAAAAAAAAAAAAAAAAGTCGAACACAAAATACACATTCTTATATAATTTTAACTCTGCCTACGTATTGCAACAATCTCAAGTCCAGAAAAAGGAAGAGAATTTTGACAGCTTTATAATTATTTTGACGAAATATAAATTTTTATGTTTATCATTTCCTTACAAGTCTACACCTCCGTTATACTTCAAGGAGTGAAAGTGCAATTTTCTATCGAATTTCAAAACAGAAAATTATGAGCCGCGAATCAACTCATGTAAGCTCGACTCGAGTCATTTAAAAACACTACCCAGCCCTCTCTGTTTTCCATTTTGACTGCACATTTTAATAGGTTTTCACCGTTGCCAATCAGACAGTCCTTTTTTTTTTACTCCCTATCTGGCATTGGGACCCAGTTGTAGGAATACAACGATCCAAAATTACATTCTCAAATTGAAAAAATCAGAAACAGACAGGCGCCTAACGTGGATGTGTGGGCAACAGATAAATTCTTCTAGGCTAAAGCTGCTTAAGAATATCAATTTGGCTGCTAAAAGGGAAAAGGAGTAGAAATTGTAGAATAAATGCAATTAGTTGTAAGCAAAGATATTCCATAATTATTTGAAAATAATATGATTTGATTTCTAGCAATACTTTGCTTAAGTATATGGCTAAAGTATTCTGAATTCAATTTGGAATAAAAATTATTAATGAGATGAATTTCTTCACGACTACATCGTTTGCTTCTTAAATCATCAATTTTAAAGCACGTCCAACAATGGAAAAGCTAGGTTGCTAAACAAATTGTACTTGAAATAAATAATAATATATTTTTATGCAAAAAAAAAAAAAAAACTGGCATATAAATAATCACAGTATTTTCTTCCACAAAACTCAACCCTCCTTTTGACTAGATGCACAAAATATGCCTCCTTTGAGATTACAAAAAGCTTCAAAAGGGTCGATAAAAAGAAAAATAAAATAAAGTGCCACCTAAAATATGACTTTATTAATTATTATTCTAACTTTTCATCTTTTAAAATATTCTCTTAAAGTTTCTTCAATTACAAGTTCTCGACATTCTTCAATACCAAATAAATTAGTTAAGTTTTGATAAATTTGATTTGAAGGGAAAATGAGGGACGAGTTTTGATATTTCATCGTATTGAATGATTAATAACAAATTTACTATTTCTCCAGGCGCTCTGATCAATTTGATTGAAATAAAAAAGAAAGGACTAGTTCAATCAGATACCGTAAATAGTCAAATAATTTTATTTTTTTTCTTTTTTCTTTTTTCTGTTTCGATGAATATTAAATTTGAAAACAAAATCATTATTTCTTTTTCCTTCTTCCTCAAACCATGCTATGGTGGTGATAATACATCGGTGACATTTGATTTTATATTTCCTTAACATTTTATAGAAGCAAAACCCTATTGTCGTTGTATTATAATCAGTAATAACCACATTACGACTGTTAATTTTGAACAATTCGCAAACCACATCACAAAATCCAGCAAACTATCAAACTTGTTTTTTCTATAAAATAATATCATCGATCTCAAACAACTCGTCTTTCTTGTCCTCACGTACAAAATTTACTGAAAGTATTTATCTCGTTAGCAACATGACAATTAAAGTATCAAATCTCATTCACTCTCTTATTTTCATATCTTATCTCGAATGCATGTCGACCTATTAAAGTTCTTTTTTAGTTATTCAATAATTACGTATTTAATATTTTTTTGCTTATATAGCGTAATATTGTACATGAGATTTTACAAATTATTTATTTACTCAAATAATTGATAAATAATGTTATTCATAGTCAATAATTGATGTAATCATTATGTGACGATTTGTTATTTAGAGCTTGTTTGGTTTAGATTTTTTGGAGGGAGAATTGATTTTGAATAGTAATATGATAGAAAATGTGTGGTTGAAAAAGAAGAAAAAAGTATTGATCTGATGTAAAATATTATTTTATTGAAAAATGTGTGGTTGAAAAATGAAAATTAATTTACTGTACAATTGTAAAATCCAAACCAAACAGGCCCTTAATACATTAAATTTTTGTAATTTTATTGTCTCGAATAAGCTAATGTTGACACATAAAATGACTAGTATGTTGATTATAAATATCATTGCTCAATAAAATTACGTATTAATCACGTCATGTTTGAAATACTTCAAATATACTGAAAAAGAAAAAATATTTCTTTTTAAGTAGTGGAGAGTGAGCGGAGTTCAGTGTGTGAAAAAGGCAAACGGATGGAACATCAATTCTGCACCATCCTCCGCCACCATCGCCACCTCTCCTTCCATTATCTATCTCTTTAGTTTTACATTCAAACAGGGGCGGCGCCACCCAACCTCCGATTCTGGCACCGGCGGTTTAGCTCAGTCTTTGTTTTGAATTTATTATTTCTTTCTGTCTTTTAAGAGTAAAAGAGAAGGTGTGAGATGGGGTGCACGGTATCGAAGCTAGATAACGAGGACACAGTGCGGCGGTGCAAGGAGAGGCACCGTCTGATGAAGGAAGCAGTGTACGCCCGGCACCACCTGGCCTCCGCGCACTCCGATTACTGCCGCTCCCTCCGCATCACTGGTTCCGCCCTCGTCACGTTCGCTTCCGGCGAACCACTCTCCATTTCTGACCACACCCCGGCGGTCCTCCTCCGCAATCCGTCCTCCACCTCAAACGCCACTGCCGCCAACATTTCCAAACCCACTTTCATCCCTCCTCCTCGTCACACCCCCTCCCCTTCCCCTTCTATCCATCCACCTCCACCGCCACCACCAATGTCCACCACCTCGAGCCACCGCTTCCACCAGCAGCAGTTACCGCGCCGCAAAAAAACAATGAAACTCCCACACATTCTGTCAGATTCTAGCTTCTCATCCTCCCCGCGACCATCGCATAATTTCGATGAAAAATATACTTACGACGCCAGAGAGAATTCGACTTACTCCAGAACCCCCTCCCAGGCCTCCTCTGTATGGAATTGGGAGAACTTCTACCCTCCCTCCCCTCCCGATTCCGAATACTTCCAGAACCTCCATAGCAACAAGAATGCATCCCGAATTACTCAAGAAGAAAGCAATTCGGGTGATGACGACGACGAAGACGCTGACAGAGAATCTAGCTTGTCATCGTTTTCTAATACTCACGATCAGATCAATAACTATCAAAATCCCATTAGCAGCAGCAACAACAAGAAGCAATTCGACGACAAGGCGTCCAATTATTCATCGTATTCACGTTATTCAGACAGTGGGAACAGTTACGTAAGAAATCATCCTAAACAAGGTCATGTACCAGTGCAAAAGAAAGGTCACCATCTAAAAAGCTTTGAGAGCGAAGAGGAGGAAACGGAGAGAGAAGAAGTGCAGTGCAGTGAATGGGGGGACCACGACCATTATTCCAATACAACGAGCTCGACTGACGAGGATGAAGAGGAGGATCTCAAGTCCAGATCTGATTTTGGGTCTCAATGGAATTACGGGTCAGTGAAAAATGAGGCTGCTGCGGCTCCTAATGTGGGGAATTCGAACCCGAATCTGAATTCCAAGCTCTCGAGTAAATCCGAAAAGATTTACTCGGATGATAGCAAGTCATCGGTTAGTTGGGGAAATAAGAATGATGAAGGGATGAATTCTGATAGGAGGATTGTGGTGAGGCACAAGGATTTGGTAGAAATTGTTGCAGCACTAAGGGACTATTTTGACAAGGCTGCGTCAGCTGGTGAGCAGGTATCTGAGATGCTAGAAACTGGACGAGCTCAGCTTGATCGAAGCTTTAAGCAGTTGAAAAGTAAGTTTGTTCCTGGTTTTCGGACCAAAATTGATCTGATTTTTGTGTTTCAGTTTTAGCTTTGATGTTAACAAACGACCATTTTCAGTTTTTCATACTCAGTTTTGCTTGCTTCTGTTAAAAACATGATCTTTCTATATAAATGCATCCAGTGATATTACTGAATTGTTGGCATATTTCAAATTTTCGGGCCATGGGGTGAATTCGAATAGAACATTTTGAATTGATTTTCCTTTGTTGCTACAGAAACAATCTATCATTCGAGTGGAATGTTGAGTAACTTGAGCTCTACCTGGACTTCAAAACCTCCTTTGGCTGTTAAATACCGGCTGGAGCCCAGTTCACTCGATCTGCTAGGAGGCTCGAATAGCCTTTGTTCAACTTTGGAACGGCTTTTGGCGTGGGAAAAGAAACTATATAAAGAAGTAAAGGTACTGATCTGAACCTCATTTTCATTACTTCAATTCATTGTCAATCTGAACTTTTGTTTGTTAGAAATGACACACAACTTGCCAACAGAAATGACGGGGATCAAAAGAGTGATAAGGAGATCAGAAAATCTTAGAGTGATAAAAATGCCAAACTCAAACCAAATGATAAATGCAAAGTTGTTAATTTTTATTAGATAGTTATTATCTAT
>CAIGRF010390757.1:46029-60110 GCA_903798235.1 Fraxinus ornus | reverse complement strand
TTCAAAATATTTCAATTTTCAATGAAAATATAATATAATTTAGAGTAAAGCTTGAGAAAACAATAGATAGAGAGAAATAATAAATATTTTTTTGAAACTAATAAAATTAAGTGTTAGAGATAAATAGCATGTTGGAGTGCTTAAAAAAATTACTCTTTAAATTGTAAAACATGCCCTTTAAAAATAGAATTGTTTGGATATGCTTTAATAGAGTTAAAGATTAAATGAAAGAAAAAAAAAAGGTTAAAAAAACAATATATTAAAAAAGGTACGTTTTTAAGTTGAAATCTACATTTTTGTACAATAATCGAATAAATTTTTTTACTTAGAAATAAAATCATCCTTGAAGTTTACGTCTTTCCTCAGCATCTCAACTTATTTGGCTCGACTCCCACTGTGGTCTACCTCATGAGCTCAATTGTCAATTTAACTAATAACACGCGTCATTTCATTGTTTGTGGATCCATGTTCATCGTTATTCGAGAGATTGCAATTTTATTCGTCATTGTCTATGACACTCGAAATATTGCAATGCGAGTTACAATATATACGATTTAGGTGTGGATTATGTATATGGTGCTCACTGTGTCGATCCACAATTCTAGAGCCATCAATGGACCTCCTTCATTGCCTGTATACCGACATTGAACTACCAATAATTGGCCACTCTTAATGATTATCGGGAATCTCAAACGGTATATGTATTCGAAGAGCAAATTATAGTACATCAGTACATGTAGGAAGATTTCATTTTTTTTTTTATGTCATTTTCTCGTTGCAAATGTACTGATTCACCACCATCTCCCTCAACTTTCTTATTCAATTATTTCACGAGTTTATGTATAACTACTTCCATCGTGTTCAAGTATATGTACACACGTGCACATAGATGTCGCTAATATACATACCCCATCTCTCATTTATTTAGTGGACCAATGAATTGATCTCGAGCAAAACCCTTCAAAAAGAACGAAAGTACAAGAATCGCTTGGCTTATCAACCGCATGGAGTTGTAGTATCCCAGTCAATTGCGTCGAACCTTCAAAAAAGGGTTTATGCATTTATCACCTAGCCACATATGACTTGATATTATTTCTTTCTCCCAAGTAGGAAATATGGTGTTAGTTTGCATTGTAGTTGGGAAATTGATGCGTACAAAAACATTTTTCACAGAATGTTTACATACACTCACATGGGGGTGGGCCACATGTGAATTAAATATTGTCCAAAAAAATGTCTGTAAGCTTTGTTTTTTTTTCTCTGTAAGTGTAGCAACACTTTTGTAGTTGAGCCACCGCTTACGTCATTCCTCGCCATTCTAGAATTCACGCCTTTGGCTCTCCACATTTCTCACAAATATTTCACTTGCAGTCCAACCAATAATCATTCTTTATGTCATATTTATGGTGGAATATTATCTAAATGAAGTTTCACCAATGCTAAAGGTAATAAATACGGGGTTTCGGAATGAAATCATGAATGAAGGGTCAATATCTGAGAACTAACACGTCATAAAAAAATTAAATTGTCAGGATTAATATAGAGCTCTACATAAGGCATATATTATGGTGTCAGAAAGCTTATCCGATTAGAAGTTCGATTATATTAATTTTACAAACCTTAAGTCATACAAAAAGTTATGCTCGAAAAGTATAAGGTGGTCGACCCCCCTTTATATAGGGAAAATTGGCCCACAAGTGTGATAGGCAGTCGGTCTCTATTATGAGGGTGTTTGAGTCACATTATTTTGAAAAAATGTATTCTGAAATAGTAGATTGATAGAGAATGTGTGGTTGAAAAAGAAGGAAAAAATATTGATATGATGGAAAATATTATTTTATTGAACAATATGTGGTTGAAAATGAGAATGAAAAATTTAATATGGCTAGGGACTTGGCTGAAAAATTATTTTTCAAGAATATATTTTTGACTTACGGTAAACTCAAAATTTACAATTTTCATTTTTCAAATATTAGAACAATCGCTATAAAATAAAAAATAAAATTACGAGGCATTACAACTTACTCCTAAGCCGTGATGTAGATGAATATCACCACTCTCCTATTTGGTACTGCTCAAAATTGGATTAAAATTGAAAATATAGTTGTTATTGGATCCCACTCGTCTAATACAAGTCAACAATAACAACTAATTTTTTAATTTTAATTCGATTTTAATCTCTACTAAACACCATAGAATTTCAAATGTTAATTCATTAAAAAAGTTGTCACTTAAGCTAGAATAGTCAATATTCTCCAATGCAACATGTCTATAACTGTGTTTAGATGACACAACAAGAATAAAAGTCAACATTGTAAATATAATCGTCTAGATGAAGAGATTTTTTTGGCGGATCTAGACACCATAATTTAATATTTTGCCCTCACATTTCCCATTTTCTCTCTCTTCACTATAATTTAGAGTGTGTTTGATAGATATTAAAATCGAATTAAAATTGAAAAATTAACCGTTATTGTTAACTTTATTAGACGAGTAGGACTCAATAACGACTATCTTTTCAATTTTAATCGGATTAGTAGCTCTACCAAACATGCTCTTAATAGTAAATTATGGTCTCTTTCTATTTTTACATCTAGATAGCCTTCGGTATACTTTTTATTGTCACATTAGCTACATATACCTAGAGATATTGTATTATATAAGAGCTTTTGTAGACACTAGTGACTAGTTAGAGTTGAACGTGAGTCGTACGTTATTTTGAAATTCTTCATAAATATTATGAAAGTAATAATTGATCCTCTATTTATCCTTTTGATCTAAATAAAATGCAAGTCCCTGAAAATAAATGTTAAATATTATACATGCACATAGATAGTGAAATGCGTACTTAAATGTGTGTTTTAGAATTACAACTAAATGCATAAATAAAGATCAATGATAAATACAATACATGAATTAAGGTGAATGTTAATTAATTTAAAACTAACACCAAGAAATATATAAGTCACAATGAATATTAATTAAATGAATGTGCATGTTAATTAATTGAGAATTAATAACATGGATGAAATTCTAATTAATATTAATTAAATGAATATTAATATTAATTAATTAAAAATTAATGACTATTTATCAAGGTATGTAAATTAAATAAATATTAAAAACGAAAAGTTAGGTAGTGGACGATATACCGTGTTAATGTGACTTTGTCCCACCAGTTTTTTTTTCTCCTATCTCTGTCCCTACCCCCTAAAAAAATTTGAAAAACAAATTACTTGGCCGGAAAACCCAAAAAAATCGTAAATCAAATTGCTTGGCGTAAAACCCTACCAGTTTTCATCTGTCCCAAATATTGGTTCCGATTTTTCCATCAGGTGCGTAAATTGGAATGCATATTCAATTTTGTACTCAAGATTGTTCTAATTCTTGCTGCACTGCGATTATCAACATGCATTCTGGTTTATGGTTGAATTAATTAGTCTTTTTACTTTTTACGTGTGTGATTTTAGTGATCATGGGTATAGCAACTGACAGCAATTATGCAACTCCTTTTTCGAAAAGGTTTCCGGCCAGTAGCTCCAGTGGTAATTTCTTTACCATTTATTTACAAATCTCTCTTGGCACATATACTCTCACACATACACGTCTATGGCTGCATGTATGATTTTTGGTACGGTAATGTCATTTATAATTTTATTTGTTTTTTTACACGTTGAAATTGATTTTAATATCCTCTTCAGAACTGCTGATTTAACATTATAAGTAATTTTTTCTTTTCTTTTGGGGGTGGGGGTGGGAGAAGGGGCTATTTTGAAATAAAAAAAAATTAAGTTTATTGTGTTATTCTATGTTTTGGAGAAAGTTTATTTGGTTGATTTGTCATATTTGTACTGGCGTCTGTTGGCATTTGCAACATGCTACACTTTGTAGCACATCTACATTGCATTGTCTAGACTAGTGATGAGAAAATTGTTAAACGTAAGGATAATTCCATTACTGGGTGAAAGCAATTAACATTACAAGAGAAATCTAAGAGGGCATGTATCTTTTGGGGAGCTTCACGACCGTTACTAATCACAACAAGAATACAACTACAAGAGCATCTCCTTGAATACTTAGTAAATTTACCATTTATGTGCATTCCGTATGAAAAAGGACCTTTCTGGGTAAGGATGGCATATGGGATACTTTGAAGTAAGGTCCTAAATGAATAGTGCTTGGGGTGCATTTGTGGGCTAATTTTGGATAATAATGGGCTTGATTGCACCCCAACCACTGGATATAGCTTCTGGGAAAGTGGTTGCATCTCTCTACGTCAAGTAATGACAATAAGTGGTGGTGGACGCGATCCGATTCCATTCGATTCCGAAGATAACCAAATCAAAATGAGTACCTATGGATATTTTAAAAATAGAACCACTTGTTTCATCTGTAGTTATGGAACCGACCAACTGGTTTTGGTTTGCTCCAGTCCCGCTCCTTCAGTTAAACTCTTCAAATTCACTAAATTGCCTGAATTAAGGATTTGTGAACATGAATAAAGAAGAGGAACATTTTTCTAACCACCGATCGGACTAATTGCATCGGGCACTATATATACTAAAAAAAGTCGGGTTAGATTGGATTTTCTATTTTGGGTATTAGAGCTGAGAACTGGATCGAAACCTCGGTTTTAATACTGAGTACCAATTGGAATTTTTGGTCCATTTGGTATGGTGACATTTGCCCACTAAGTAATTTGACTCCAGTTTGTGTGTGCTTGATGTCTAGTTTGAATAACAAGCTTAATTTTTTTTGTTAAAAACAATGTTTGGTGGCAGTAAGATTGCATTACGATAATTCTGTGAACACTGAACAATATATTAGTACTTAGCAAGAATCCAAGGAAGTAAGATGTTACCTGGGGCATGGGGGTTGGACTGCGAATGGGAGGTTTTCTATAAGTAGCAGTATAGACATTTGATGTTAAAAAGCCAGAAAAGACAAGTTCATACATTTAAAGGAAACTAATGAAGTGCTTTCAATGGATGCCTGTTGGCAAACTGGATTATAGTATTTGCCTTTTTACTCGATGAATAAGTTCATTTAATATGCACAAGAAGTCCACATGCATATGGACTTTTTTTTTTTCTTTGTATGTAAACACTACAAATACACGAGATAGGAAATAGTCTTACTAAAGTCCTTTCAGAACATTTTTTTGGCATTCTTTATTTCCTCAAAGTAGGCAATTTGAAATGGCAATAAATTTATCTATAGAATTGTTTGTTCTATTATTGCAGTTGTAATAATCTCAAGAAAAGTAAATCTCTGAAAACTCCTGGAAGCTTCATTATTGAATGCAAATGCTTGATGGAAATGTTGCCAAATATATCTAAGGATTTTAGTATTTGTATTTCAAAATAGGGTGAAATTAGTCAATAATATGGATCCTTGCCTATGTTTTGTCGTGTTTCATGTCTCTATTGACTTTTGAGTGCACAGAACCCTGCATCTACCAAAAACAAAAGAAAAATATAAGGGAGCACGAGGTGAAGTTCGTCATTTTTATTCATTGATTTTACCTTTTTTATCTACAGATTTACGTTCCAGTGGGTGGAAAAGGATAAAAGTTGATGAACGAAGTGGTTACAATGACATACCCTTTTCTGCTGGTTGGCGTGGTGAATCTGACCTGGAAAGGCAAGAAGCCTGCTTAAAAGTCATTGATTATTCGGATCCATTCTCAATAAATAGTTTGCTGAAAGAGTTGGATTATGGCCAGTATGGAAGCGTCACTAAGGATATTGAGGATCTTCTTATGCAGAGGAATAATTTATTAGATTCTTACTATGCAATAGATCCTATTCTTCCATTCAAGTGTTTGGCTGTGCAAAATAACAAGGCATCAGATGTACCTGGAGCAACTACAACTAATGTCATTAACTTAGAGGATGATCCTGATGGGTGTAATGATGTAGGCAAACGGTTTGTTCCGGCTGCACAACTAGTCCCTTTGCCTGGAACTGTTGTTATACTTGATTCAGACGACGAAGATGTTAAGGATGAGAAGCCGTTATGTCCCTTCCGGGAAGTTGAATTGAAGAAGCCTCCCGGCCACCTTCTTATGAAGGACTTTTTGGTAGGAACTTTCTTTTGTCTACCATTTTTGCCACCATTAAGCCCATGTTTGGTTCAGCTAAACTTATGATTTCGTGGGACCCACTACTTTACAACCACATTCCATCAACATTTATCAAAATCTACTAAAATGCAGATTTTTATCTAAATGAAACATGGGCTAAATCGGTTATTGTTGACCTTGCCAGACAGGCATCAAGACAAGTCCAAATAAGCACGCGAGATTTGTGTCCGGCCAGATAAATGACAAAAATTAAACAAATGTCCATACATCAATTCTTGAGTTGATTGATCAATAGCTCCAACTCTATGCCCCTGTTAAGTTAATTTCTGTGAAAATGTAGCTCCAGGAATACTCTCTCTCTAGATAAAGACAATGTGTAGTCATGTGCTATCTTTTAATGCTGCTGGAAGGTGATAAACTACGAAGTTTAGATGATAAATAATTGTGTACTAACACTCTGATGAAAGTCTCACATGCACTCACGTACTCGCATACAAGTACAGAACATGTTAGAGTATTGAGATCCGATCATAGTTGTGTTTTCTTGCCGCTTAAGGCATCACATATGTTGGATCCCGTTGAAGTCACGTTTATTGAATTACCCCATAATCTTGTAATTAAAATGGTTGAATCTTTGGGTAATTGGTTAAAAAGGAGAGAGGTATTTGGTCATTACCTATAATTCTTTGTGATAACCTATTGATAAGGTCAAATTGTTGAAAACACGGTCGTGTATTTCTGCTTCATTGGAAGGGAAAACATGCATACTTTTTGAAATTTGAACAGTTGTCTAGTTTATTAGAAATTTTCAATAGAATATGACACATAGTTTTAAAGATGACTATGGGAGGACAATTTGTCGAGGATTTTCCTAGTTTTTTTGGGCTTAGATGAGTTTTGAAGTATACTAGAAAGCACGAGAATTGTATAATTTGGATTATACATCTGTTATTATCATGTGTATTTCTTGTTGTGTTACTATTATTTAGGCACTCTTGAAATTGTTGTTTGTACCTTGATTTGTATATTGTTCAACCCCATAATTTGTTTTGCATTAGGCAACCATTTGAAAATTTAGGGAATTTTTAAAGCTTAGCAGTGTTTATGAATTTTACTTTAATTTTCCCTTTGGAAAAAAGATTTTATTACACAGAAGAAATTTCTGGCTTGAACACCCTGCGGGGGTGATTGAATCCATTTGAATGTAGCTTTACCTACTGTTCATCTTCTCTGATTTATTTATGTTTTTGATGCTACTAATCTTTTCCGTTTGACTGTTGGTTGTGATTTACGGCTTCTTATAACTTACGACCTTCCACTAGTTTGAGGATTAACCAATTTATTTATTTATTTATTTTTGAGTGGGGTGGTACTGATAGATAGTTTAAAATTTACATGTTTTCTGGGAGGATAATAATTATCTTTTGCATTAAAATTATACACCGTTTTATTTCTTTGATTGCATTGCCACTCAGCTTTTGGTGTCATAACCAAATGCAGGAACAAAATTATGCTCAGATCCGAAGTTCAACAGAAAAAGATGAACATCTTGCTGGTGAAACTGAACTAGGAAAAGATAAAGGTGTATACGTTGGCACAGAGGATGACATGGAAGTGGACGAAGATGATGAACAAACTGACAATGGTTATGATGGTCTGGATGACATCTGGAAGGAGATGACTGTTGCGTTAGAGTGTTCAAAGGTAGGAGAAATTTGTATTTGAACTCTGTTGTATTTATTAATTGATATTATTCGTGTCATATAATTCTATCTAATATGAATATAAATGCTAACAACATACCATCAGTAAATTTTATGGTTTAGTAATGTACTTTTTTCTAAATTAGATGTCCTGTAAGTGTTGAGTTGGCTTCTCAGTAACAGCCACAAAAGATCGCCAAATTTAGTTCACGTGACAGAATTGCCAAATTCGATGAAGTGGTCTAAACTGAGACCAAATTGAAGTCTAGTGACCCAATTGATAGAAATTGAAGTCCCAATTGAAATTGACGTTAAAGCGTAGAATCCAATGCATAACACAGGCACTTCGAAGTTCTGAAAGGACAAATTCTTGCTAATGGAAACCAGGTTACAAATTATTATTTTAAAAGGGTTTACATGGCAGGCTGCATAACTTCGTCTATGTGAGAACGATAGTATACTGAATTTATGGAAATACAAAAACTGAAAGCTCATACTAATTGGAACTAATCAAGAATGTCAGTGTTTTACCTTCAAGAGGTCACATCCTGAATCTTACTACAAACTCTTTCGCTTCTAATGTTTGATTTGAGGTTGCAATTCAAAATTTGTCAGTTGCTGTGAAGTTTTCTAGTAATCGAATTATTTTACTGAATATTGTAATGTCTCTAAAACCACATTACAAAAATGTCTTTATTTGTTGATTTTTTGACCTTGGCCTTTTTGATATTTAATAGGATACAGATGCAGATTTTCCACCCGATGAGCCCGAAGCTGAGGGTGGAGAAGATTGTGAACATTCCTTCATACTGAAAGATGATATTGGTGAAGTATGTCGCATTTGTGGAGTTATTGGGAGAGGGATTGAAACCATTATTGAATACAATTTCTCCAAGGTATGATTCCTATATGCTTTCAAGTTGTAAAAAAATCGGAATGGTTTGCTAGTTATTGTATGCAGATGGCACTCATTTTTGGTAACTATCCAGTTTGTGTCTTTATTCTTGCTAGCTGCTCGTATATAAATTTTGTTAGTTACTCCTTGCAAAGTTCTGGTCTCCTACTCGAAGATCTCTTTTTTACTCATTATGCATCATGTAGAACTCAATGCGCACTTCTAAACACTTCATAATTGAGTTGGCACCAAATATGGACTTAATTTGTCTTTTGGTGATTATTCCTTTTTACTGAGCCTCATTTTCGTTTTTAGATAAAAATTATACTTCAAAAGTCTAATCATATGAAGCAATGCCTATTTGTTTTTATTAATCAAATCATCTCACAAAGAAGATCTAGTTCAGACAACTAACTTTCCCTACTCTAAATTATATTCAGGTCACGAGGAGTACAAGAACTTATAGATATGATGGACGGTCTTCCAAAGAAACAGATCAAACAGAAATACTTCCTGATGGGTTCACACCGTCCGCTACAGAATTTACTGTTGCTGATATTTATCCACATCCACGGCACAAGAGGGTGATGAAGCCCCATCAAGTTGAGGGCTTCAATTTCCTTCTCAGCAACCTGGTGACTGATAATCCAGGAGGTTGTATTATGGCTCATGCTCCTGGTTCAGGAAAAACCTTCATGATTATAAGTTTTCTTCAGAGTTTCATGGCCAAATACCCGCATGCAAGACCACTGGTAGTGCTACCGAGGGGTATCTTAGCAATATGGAAAAAAGAATTTCTGAGATGGCAAGTGGAAGACCTTCCTCTGTATGACTTCTACTCAGTCAAAGCAGACAGTCGATCCCAGCAACTGGAAGTTCTAAAGGAGTGGGCAAGAGAGAGGAGCATACTCTTTTTGGGTTATAAGCAGTTCTCTTCTATAGTGTGCGACAGTGATACTGGGAATATTCCTGCTGCATGCCAAGAGATTTTACTGAAATGTCCTTCCATTCTGATCTTGGATGAAGGACACACCCCAAGAAACCAGGACACTGATGTTCTGACCTCCCTTGAGAAAGTCCAGACACTGAGAAAGGTGGTGCTTTCTGGGACACTCTACCAGAACCATGTGAAAGAAGTTTTCAACATTTTAAATCTTGTTCGTCCAAGGTTTCTAAAACTGGAGACTTCTAAAATAATCAAGAGGCGAATTCTGAGCAGGGCTGAAATGTCGAGTAAAAGGAACTCGATGAAAAAGGTCACGGACAATGAATTTTGTGAATTAATCGAGCACACTCTCTTAAAGGACGAAAATCGTGTGAGAAAAGTGAATGTTATACAAGATCTACGGGAGCTCACCAGGAGAGTCTTGCACTATTACAAAGGAGACAACCTGGATGAACTTCCAGGACTTGTTGACTTCGCTGTCTTTCTTCAACTGAGCCCCAGACAAAAGGTCGAAGTTAGAGAGCTGAAAAACTTGGCAAGAAAATTTAAAATAAATGCTGAAGGGAGTGCAATTTATGTGCACCCACAGTTGAAAACTCTGTCAAAAAATTCTGAAGTGAAAGACAGAGTCGATGAGGAGAAAATTGATGGTATTTTGGAGAAATTGGATGAGAGAGAAGGAGTGAAGGCTAAATTCTACCTGAATCTTCTCCAACTCTGTGAATCCTGTGGTGAGAAGCTACTTGTTTTCAGTCAATACCTTCTGCCTCTGAAATTCCTGGAAAGATTGACCGTGAAGGTAAAGGGTTATAGGCTCGGCAATGAAATGTTCATGATCACGGGTGAGTCAGATTCTGAGACTCGAGAGTCTTCCATGGAGAGATTCAACACTTCACCCGATGCTCGAGTCTTCTTTGGTTCGATCAAGGCGTGTGGTGAAGGGATTTCCCTTGTAGGGGCTTCGCGTATAATTATATTGGACATTCATTTGAACCCCTCAATCACCCGCCAAGCCATAGGACGTGCCTTTCGACCCGGCCAGCATAAGAAGGTATATGCTTATAGATTGATTGCTTCTGGTTCTCCAGAAGAGCCAGACCACAAGACCTGCTTTAAGAAGGAAAGCATAGCAAAGATGTGGTTTGAATGGGATGAGCATAGTGGTCGACAAAACTTCGAAATGGAGACTGTGGATGTGAAAGAATGTGGAGATTTGTTTTTGGAAACTCCACGGTTAAGGGAAGATATCGTTGCTTTGTTCCAGAGGTAAGTGAACTTCACATTCTCTTGCATAATTATCTTACACACTCCCTTGATTTATTTATTTAATTTTTTTGATCTTGTCATTGTCAGGTAAATGGTGACAACAATGCTGAGATTCACTTGTTTATAGTCTGTCCCTGTCATGGATTTTGGGCTTATTTTCTTCTAACAAGTGGTCTTAGGTTGCTGCATAATTCTTCGTGTGAATTTCTGGAATGTATATAGATTTTCGTTTGAATTTGTGAATGTGACTGGAAATGAAGATCATTTCTGTTTCTGAATCTGTTAATTTACATTCAGAAATGACCGCAGATAGATAATTTTGGTATTGCTTATGGTTGTTCATAGCTGGCATTTTTTGCCAATAATAGCTTTGAGTTTGCCCTTTAAAGTCGATTCAATAAGGTAAATGAAGATTAAAAAAATAGTGATTGTTGAATATTTGAGATAAACCTGGCTATGCAGTCGCATATATACTACCCTTTCTATGTACAAATTACAGTGAGACGTTCATTCAGTTAATTTTAGAGTTGGTCTATATTTGATTGTGTGGAGCTAGCCTCAGAAAGTGATTGTTTGTTGCCTATTTGGTGAGAAGCCATTTTGTTTATTTTTCTGCTTTTGTGCAATTCCTTATTTTGAAATCATTGACATAGCACTTGTGGTGCTGATAGATTTCCACCTTTGTTTGGTTATGTATTATGAATATGGAGGTGTAAATAGTGGCGGGCCTAGTTGAGTCGAGCATGGCTCAGCTGTAGAGCCAGGCCAGGACGGCCGATGGCTTGGTCATGATGGGTTTGGTCATGCTTTTCACAGGCCTGTCCACTCAAGCTCGAGTGGCAAGATACATTTGACACATCTTGATGAGTGCAGAGTTGGCACTTACTCTCATTGTACCCTTTTTTATTAGATTCTCTCTTTCTACCAATCATACATTCTCCAATAAAATAATATTAAATGTAAATTCAAAATTTTTTCTTTTTTAATTACATATTCTTAAAAAAATATTATTTCAAAAATTATAATCTTAAATAATAGGGGCCAAATGGGGGCTTAGTTGTAAACTAAAGATGCTTTTACAATCAAACTAGTTTGATGACTAACTTCCAAAAGTAGAATACCATTTGAATTGATAGAATTTGGTGTTTCAAGTTTTAGGGAAATAGTGTGGGTTAGATTGTACAATTTTATAGGAATATAAATATTATTAATGAATTATACTACATGTGCATCACTTTTTACATTGTGACATATGGCAACATGTTATTGGATAGTTTAAAAAAATAAATAATTTTCTCACCAATCAAATCATGCCAACTTCGATGATATCAAAAGTGATGTACACTTTTGATGTACAAATGGCTTAACCCATTATTAATAAGCAAATTTTGGAGCGATTACTCTCTATATCCATGTAGGCCATAGGTGGGAGTGGGGGCCAATTCGAAAGACTTCCAAACTTATTATGGAAAAAATGAGCATATGGAAAAGTAGAGGGACCTCGTGAGATAACATAAAATTAGGTGCCAAAGAATTTGTGTCGTGGCCCACATATTTATTTCACACATTGAGTAATTAGTCCTATGTTAAGACGCTGAATGTATCTTTATAAATACGTCGATGTTACACTCAAATAGAGGTAGCAGTGTCCATGGGCTGAGTTGAATTGCTTGGATTGCCAGCCTTTTATCATTCTGACGCGGAGCTATATTTTCGCAAGATCTTCTCTACACTATCGTCACCTCATCTCGATTCGGCCCACCATGCGAGATAATTCATTTCATCGAAGTGTGACTAGACTTTCCATACGAGCTAAACCCTTGGGCGGCGAACTGCGCTTTGCCCCCCTCTTTTTTTTTTAATAAATTTGAGTAAAAAATATGAACGGTTCGCATGAATATTTTGCTTCTCCGCTTGAGCACCCCATTGGTGGCCCCTTGATATTAAAAAGAGATTACAGATAAAAAAACGTAAGAGTAATGTTATTCATCCCCAGTGGGGTTACTAACACAGTCTAGGTGACTCTAAATGATAGGCGAAATTAAATGACTCATTTAGTTTCACCTATCATTTAATGTCACATTAACGCCACCTAGACTGTATTTGTAACACTAGTTGGGATGAATAACATTACTCAAAACGTAAAGCAATTAAACAAACAAATATTGCAGACCTACCTTCCATTCCAATAGTTAAGCTTGAGTTTGTGTGTGGAAGAGGGGTTTAAGGGAAGCGTTTAGGTGTACCAGCTGGTGATTATAGATTAAGACACGTTAACTAAACTCTAAATATCATCAACAACAAAGAATCAGCCAGAAATACCAACTAAACTCTAAATATTATCAGTTTTTCTTTTTTAGTGTTGTCCAATCTTTCCGACCAAACGTGTTGTATGTAATTTCTTCTTCATATTTGAATTGTGAAAAGCATCAGTAGTTCTCTGAAGCGTATATTGGGAAGCATGAATATGCTCATTCGAAGATCATGAATTCATAACATATTTGGTGCAGTGAATTTTCTCCATAATTGCCGGGAATATTTGATCATCTCTCTAGGTTTTCCTAGGTACAAAGGGATTTGGTTTCTCCACTCAAGAATCAAAAAGATGATCAAACAATCAAAGAGACTCTGCCCCGATGCTTTATCTAGAGGTTCCTTCGCCCTGTTCATATTTGCAAATGCCAGTTCTTCCTGGAAACACGATGACGTATATGAATTTCTCGTCATCCTCAGATGTTCGGCCTGTTGGAGCTTTGGAAACCAACACGTGGAGAAAAGAAACTCTGTCAAGTCTTGTAGGATCAAGGACTGTTTATCATGATTTTAGCTTGATTCATCCAATGGGTGGAGTTTCTGGCATTCTTCAAGGCGCTACAAATTTGGAAGGACAAGGATTATCGCTGAGTCTCAGCAAATATGAACCATCACGAATGTGTTAAACAATTCAAAGAAAAAGGGAGGCTAGAGTTTCATTAATTCTGCATAATGAAAAGTGAATACAAAACCTAAATATAAAGAGACTATATATAGTCTAAAATAAAGGAAACTAAAAGACTATTCTACCCTTAATGAACAATAAAATAAAACAATACTATATTTCTTAACATCTCCCCTCAAACTCACGATGCGGCAGCTACAAGCATCGAGAGTTTGCCAACTAGAAAACGAAAACGAGAAATAGAATGC
>CAIGRF010390757.1:0-38538 GCA_903798235.1 Fraxinus ornus | reverse complement strand
GCATATGGAGTGTCGAGTATTGCAAGTGTCATTCCTAATTCCAAGTACTTGAAAGCAGCTCAACAATTGCTGGATGAAGTTGTTAATGTTAGACAAGCTATTATGGAGCAACATAAAAGAAATAAGTTTATTGAAACTGCCAAAGAAACTGATGGAGCATTGGGAAATGAAACCTCGGACCCTTCTGCAGCTGGGACATCTTCAATACCGCAGGAGTCGAGCAGCATCTCCCCTGGTGAACTTTCAGCAGCCAAGAAGCAGGACGTGCAAGATAAGATCACAAAGCTTATATCATTGTTGGACGAGGTACCACGTATCTGTTATCTTATGTCTCAACTTGCTAAATTCTATGAATTAACTCCTTTCGTCAAGGAAAAAGATAAATACTCATTCTGACTTGATAATCTGACTTTTAGTTCCTTTTTTCTCTGTACCTATGAATTTCATAATGATGTTAATCTGAAACAGTTAATTTTCAGCAGATGTGTGCTATATACCCCAGTACTTAATCTAAAATCTGTCGAATTGATTTGACTAAGGAGGGCATAGCAAAGAAATCCATTTCTATCCTTCTAAAATGCCAACAAATTAACGAGGATTACATTTGTCCCCAATTTGAAATGAGACGATTGCTGAAACTATAGAGTGATCTGGCAAGGAGAAATGTTTCAATTAACTTAATCTGGCAATGCAGATTTTAGGAGTTCTATGTCTACTATTTTCCCTGTCATTAATTGTGTGACCACACAATAGTTAAACATGCCTCTGGTTTGTCGCCAAGATAATAATCATGTATAAATCTGTTCTTGGAGTGGCATTTCATAATTTTGTATCAGTACCCTGCACCAAGATGGTTGGATGGAATAAAATAGTTTATTAATATCTAAATTGGTGTACATTTCCACACACACACACACACAAAATTTGCTGGCCATATTCAAATTTGAAGCTGGAAAAGCAAACTAATCATCTTAAAGATCTTAATTATTACAGGTTGATCGAAGGTATAGATAGTATTATCATCAGAAGCAAATAGTGGTGTCTTCCTTTGATGTGGTAGCAGGATCTGGTGCAGCCAAACCATACACGGCACTCGCCATCAAGACAATATCCCGTCACTTTAGTTTCCTGCATGATGCAATAAATGGTCAAATTCGCAGAAAGCTCTGTTTAAATTTTGCGCGCTTGGCTTTTCGAGCACTTCATCCGTTCGTTCTGCTAAACTTTATTTTGTTTTCTAAACAGTTTTCTTTTTTCTCTCTTTATCGTTACTATTGAGTTTGTTTATTTACATTTAATTGATTATTTTTTCTTTCTCCAGGTACCCTAAAGATTATGACAAGACCATGCTAGAAAGGCAGAGTAGCTTGACAAGAAGTCAGGCGAAACGATCTCCTTCTCATACAATTGTTTCTCTTGTTAAAAGACTAATTGTCATTTGTCTTTATAGTGAATAATTGATGCTTCTGTAGTTTTGTTGATTGATCTATGCCCTGGATCAGGTCTTAAACTGGTTCATTAATGCAAGAGTTCGGCTTTGGAAGCCATGGTCGAAGAAATGTACAATAAAGAGGTCGGTGATGTCGAGATAGACTTTAATTCTTCGTCTGAAGCTGCACAAAAGGCTTCAAAAACTGATGCAAAAGCATCACAAGATTTGTACCATGCGACAACTTCCAAAGAAACCGACCAGTGTAGAACTGGGCAACCCTTTGAGCCAAATTCTGATCATGTCCATGGTGTAGAATGGTGGGATCAGATACCAATCCCACATTCCAGAATCTGATGCGCGCAGAACCTGAAAATGGTTATGGGATAGGACAATGCAGGATCAACCAAAGGTCTCCTTCCATGGATGACCAGAGCCTTTTCCCAGATACGATTATAGAGTCAAATTATGTCGAAGAAAGATTTATGGCAGCCGCATACCAGTTTTCCAAGCTAGAAAGATTTGGAAGTGGAACGGAGTATCACTCACGTTAGGATTGCAGGGCGGTAGCCTACCCGTAGCTGATGAAACTAGTCCTAATTTTGTCACCATGAGAGGCAATGATGTGTGTGTATACTGTAACATTTGACTACGGAGTCTGGAAATCAGCAGCGTGAATTTGTCCCATCGCGTATTTTACATGATTTTGTAGCAGGAGAAAAGGCTGCTGGTTTCGTTGGACAGAAGAAGCATTTTGCCCCCTTTTGAACCATTCATCAAAGATAAAGAAGCTGTGGTTTCTTTGATACTATGAAATTTATGAAATATTGTTGTAATATATCAAAAGGTTGGCTGGGAAGGCAGCATGGTGTACATAAACATAGGATCGCAATATATTGAAGGGAGTCATGCCACACCATAATGGGTACAATTGGAGAAGAAGTTTCAAATTTGCATTCATCTAAATGTGTCATGCCACTTGAGCTTGAGCAGCCGGGCCCTTGAAAAGCATGAACCAACCCATCACGGCCAAGCCATGGGCCGGCCTAGCCTGGCTCTACAGCTGAGCCATGTCCTCCTCAAATAACACTTACAGAAAAGGGGGCAATGTTGGGTGCTATGCAAGTGTATGGTATCATATACAAATAATAAAGTAGTGATTCTTCTGCCTCTTACTTTCTTGGAAATTTAACACCCATTCCGAAATTTCCTTGAGAAAAACTTTAATCGGAAGTTTTAAGTATTCAGAAGAGTCGTTGAAAGTTCTGTATTCTGACTTGACTCAATTCGACAAAGATTTATCCACTTATACAAGGTCGGTTATTGTATTTGAACTGATTGCCCTTAATTTTCATTACAGATAAATGGACGCAATGGTTTTATTGTGATTGCTTTTCTCCAAACAAACCTTATAAACTCACTATGGACTGAGGCTTGGACTGGACAGTACATTAAATCTTTATCTATTGTACTGTCCAATAGAAACTAATACTACGTACCAAATATGCACATGATGTCTCTTAAATCTTGCTCCTTTGGGAGTCCAATTGACGTCCAGTTGAAGATTTGGCCTTCGCAGTTGCCCTGTTCATTCAGAAAGGAGGCTCTTTTGTAACTACTACACGGTTGACAATTGACACCATTCCTCCAAAAAAAATTCCCAATTTACTACAGTTGTTAACTTTCATGCTGGAGTTGCCGTTGGATTTTCAGTCAGTCCCTGACCTTTACTTTCATTGTATTTTTCACCATTTAGCTTCATTGGCAAGAATGCAGCTTCATAAAAATACAAGATTTATAGAAAATAATCTTATACCTTCACAAAGGTCTTTAATGCCTAGTTTTGTATTAGACCGTGTACCTAAATTTCTGCTACAAAATTCACATGTAAATTACATATTTTCTTTTATTTTGTTCTTGAAGAATGATGGCCATAGCTTTGGAAGATACTGGACTGCCTACGCAAAAGGTTAATGCCATTGCGAAACCGACTCAAAGATGATATAGAAATTTCTTAGTGCAAATAGATCCCAAACCTTCACAATTAAGAGGACCCACGCTTTTACAAAAGTTAAAAGGTTGGTGGTGGTGCTGCCAATGTTTGAAGATTGGTGATCTTCCCATACTTCTTAGAAAGGTTTAAGGACCCCGCTGCAATTTTTCCTATAATTAAGCTTTTAAAATCTGTAACATCATGAGAACCAAAAAGTTTTCCGTTGAACCCGGCTATCTCGGGTTATCCTAACCAACTGGACTACAACGGATTGTTGGTACATGTTATCGATTTAAATTATATTGATCACATAAAATCTGACATAATTTAGAAGAAAACAAAATGGCTACATGACTTTTTACATGTCATTCAATGCAAAAATCATACAATGGATTTATTTCATTTGGATTCGCCTTTTTCCCATGAAATCCCATCCAAAGAAAAAAGGGATATAAAGAGCCACCAGAGCCAGAGGTCTGCACAAATGTGTTCTATTCCTATACCCTTGGGTTCAGTATACAGTAAAACAAATTACAAAGAGTCGAAAATCCTGTCCTTCATAGGATTGTTCAACTTGTCTTTGCTCTTTTCCATACAATGACAGTTCCACCAAAATCTGAAGAAGCCAACAAATTCTCTCCATGGTTCCAAGCAATGCCTATAACCGGGTAACCATGACCCTGCAGTAATAACCAATCGTTGAAGAACATGAAGCCAGGCGAACAAATCTTTGGAAAAATTGAGATTTACCTGTAGTTTGTTTACACACGTGTGCTTTGGTCGAGTTAAATCGTAGAAATAGACATTAGCATCTTCACTCCCGGCAACTTCATTGATGCACAGAGCAGTGTGTCAGCAATGAGAATGAGATTTTCTTGTTGCATATATTATGAATAAACTTGTAAAAGCATTAAGATTGTAGTAGAAAGAATGCCTTTTACTGATTATCTTTTAAATAGGTATAAACATAGAGAGGATTATCTTATAAATTGCATGCATACCTATAAATTCTCCCTTCTCAAGAGAAAGTAGAGGACAGAAAGAAGCACGAATGCTATGCAGTCGTGGAGCCAATTTAAGTGTACAACGAACAGTCAAATAACCTTGTATCTCCAAAGAGACGCTATACCACACCAAAATGCCACATATAGTATTAGAAAACTGAAGTTATATCTGAAAGTAAAAGGGCAAATGTTGCAGAACAACCTGAAGAAAGACAAACTTCCATCTCGAGAAAAAGTTAGCAACACAGGACCTCGGGCAAGCAAAGAAAAGGTTCTGTACTGCACAGTAGTGACTGGAGAATTTTGCTTGCTGCTACTTTTATTACGATGAGACCTAGATAAGGCACCTGTATGTGAGTCCATACTAACTGTGTATACATATCCCTGCAATCATTCGTGAAGAAAATCTCTTATTCTTTAAAAAAAAATAAAAATTAAAGTTTATCAGTTAGCAGAGGTGGAGGAGTCCTTGAGCAGCCAATGCACCTTAGCATCACCGCAGAAAATAAGCTGACCAGTGTGGTCATGGTCCATAGCAGTAACCTCACTGTCAAAGGTCGCTTTACTGATTGTTCTTCCAGTGCTGAAATTGAACACCTAGAATGCCAGTTATAAACCAGTGCATAACGTGAGAGAATGTTAAGTGTCTTATGTAAGGTAAAAGCATTAAACAACGCATTTGATTTATCTGTAGGACGGCATAAAGTCTCCAAAATGCAGCACGATGTCAAAGACACGCAACCATTGCAAGACAAAATAATAAATTGACACTAGTAGTTTAAATAGTACCCAAGGAAAGGAAAAGGATGCACTACTAAACTGGGCACAAAAAGGTTGTCCTCTTTTGTGCCTGGGATAACACACAAACAAGCACACATATGCCGACATCCTCAACCAAAGAAAATAGAAGAAACTGATATAAGGAAATGGATTCAATGTTTTGATGAAACACCCACCCAGAATAATTGTGGTTTCAATAAATAACATTGCTAGCAGTAAGAGTACACTTGGTAAAAGTTTTACATGATTTACCATTATCTCTTTGTTTGCATTGCCAACTGAAAGAAAATTATTGTTCACCTGCACCAGTAAAATAGGCAAAAATGACTCTATACCGGCAAACTTGAAACGTAATATAACTATATTCTTTCAAGAGCAGAAATGACGAAAATAGCATGAAATTTCACGTACTTACCGGATGGAAACGAATACAAAGTTCTGGTGAAACTCCATAAATCACCCTCATACAAAGGCCTTTCGAGATATCCCATACTCTCACAGTTTTGTCAATTGAGGAAGATGTGATGTACTGATTGTTAGCTGAGAAGTCAAAATCTGAGGAGAGATATTTTAGAACTCAACGTAGACAGAGTACTTACAGTGTGAATCATGAACCGTGCATGTATTAAATACTCAAGATATATTCCATGAGCCCCCATGTTGTCCAATATTTCACTCTGAAGATTTTAGGGGGACGTTTTAAAGTGCGACTGAGGTCTAGGGAGGATTACAATTGACAGAGGCGGATTGCCATTTTAAAATGAGTTCAGTCAAAACATGTACTACATCAAGACGAATGGAGCCATCTTGGGATCTCCTAAAGGGATGGAACATTGATAGTTGATCAGCGAAAAGTTACTACAGACAGAACACCAGTTAATCCTACCTGTGACATCTTTTGTATGTCCTGCTAACCGCTTGAGAACTGTAGGTGACGTAGAAACAGTGCATACAGTCAAGCTTCCATCTGATGCTCCATAGGCAAGTAGATCAGAACTCATGTGCCCAAACTTTATGACAGTAACTACAAATAATGTCTGTTGGTTACTTCAGAGTGTAAAATTCCAATAACACCAAAATAGGCAGCAACAAAATACAATCTGGTCTTGTTCTCTCAAAGACGTACCCATGGCCTTGCACTGGTCAAAAATGCAGTGCATTCCTACAAAGGAATATGCAGGTTCGCCCCTTCTACGTGGGAGCTCGGTATCACTCGCATTTGAACTGACACTTGTGCGGAAACTCAATGCTCGATCACCACTTCGTAAATCCTGGAAGAAAGGAAGAATAAGACATATTAAATGACATGGCTAAACATTCCTTATTCTCAGTATGACACGTGAGGCTATAATTCACAACAAATCGAAAATATATATATATAATGCAATCTGGATTGTAGGATATCCATATATCAATTTCATATAATGCTTATCAATTAATCACAATAAGCATTTGCTCTCTATAACTACATTTGTGAAAAACGTACTAGACTCAATGTGACATTCAGTTTAGTTTTAACCTGGTAGATTCTTGGTTCAAATGATTAAAGCAAAAACTGTCTGAGAATGCATATATACATGCAGACCACATGTAGTGTGTGTACGTACAACCTGATAGCCACAGGACCATAAATGCCACAGTTTCGACTTTCCTTATGGGGAACATTAGAGAGATTAGAGAACTAAAAATATCATTAGAAGCCTATACGGAAGTCTTATCCAAAAACCATAAATGACTTGTCCCCACCAATGATCATGAAGCTTAAATGAATCATAAAGGGTTCCTTCTTCTCTACAGGTCAACAGAGGCGACCATTTTCAAATGTCTTTCAAGTACTAATTATCTACTTGCTTAACTAACTCTAATGAAGACGACTGCCAAGCAACTCAAGTTATCTATTTAACATGTATCAATTCTAAGCTTGGGGCACAGGTATAAAGAGCATGGTGCCTTGTGAATTGCTAACAACCTATTACTTTTTCCTACTCACGATCATATAAGACAGAAACTTGGTTATAAACAACAAATATAATGGAGAAATAGCACATACCCTGCTTGTACCCCAGCTGTCCACCTCAAACAAATGGGAGAGTGGACTTGTAGATGGCATCCATCGTCCACTGATGCATCAACCAGTAAATTACCCTGATGTGAGAATCGTATGGAACACAAATTTAAACAATAATCTCATACTGCAAAGCTGAATTTCTCTCAACATTTAAAAACTTGAAAATGAAGATTTCAGAACAATGATAAACAATAATTCATTGAGCTCATTGCAATCAAATTAGTACTTCAGTCACCTCTGTCCTGGAGTGCTAGGGTAACTCGGTGTTTGTAAACCTTCCCAATTTCTCGGCCTATTAATGTAATTACGAAAGGCAACATAACCTTTTCCATTACATCTCCAATCCTACAACAAGAAACCACACCAAATCAACATTTTCATATGATGAACTCCTTACCACGTTGATTTATAATATGTGCTAAATTTATTTAACAAAATTATAAGAATTGAAAATTTGCTTCCGATACATAGAATAATTATTCCCCTTACTAATTGCTAGAAATGTTAATTTTGGGAAATTAAACAGAGAGTGCCTTGACGTTCTATTCACCGATGAAGATTATTTAAATTATAGAACAAAAATTATGAGAGCACGTTTGAGTCTACGTTGGTATAAAGAAAATGCATCTCATCACTTAAATCAAAGATGAACGAAGACAATGCTAAGTCACGTTACAATCTTCAGAGTACTCAATAATCACGCTCATAATTGGCACTGAATTACGCACTGATACTATAACGCGTATAAATATAGCAAATAATATGGAATGATGATGCCTCGTGCATTTTCGCGGTCACATCCCTTTAACACAGATCAACGATCAGGAGTCCAAACTACCCAATGCACGAGTGTATAACTAAGTAATACTTATAATATACACGCACGTGCATATACAAATATAAATATAAATAGACAAAATCGAGGAGTACCTTGCGGCGTAAGACACCAGACTGAGCTTTACGAAAGAGGAGGAGGCGGCGGATTCCAATGTAATTGGGATCAGAATTAGAATCTGAAGGCGAAGGCTGAAGCATACAACTGAAGAATTCTGGATCAAATGTCAGGTCCTCTTTCTTCTTTTCACCACTTGCCAACTTCGAATCGTCATTTTCAGGCGAACTCTTTTCGACCGCTTGTTCGGCCATGCTATTGTTGACTTTTCATCGAATTATTCGACAAAAAGCGACAACTTTCGGAGATCGGAGATGCTAGCGTTTTCGATTTCGCTTTCTAATAAATAAAAAAATAAATCCGTGAAGATCTAGATGGGTTGTGGAAACGGCTCGTTGAATATGCAAGAAAAAGAGAAATTGGGGGTGTGCAATGGGCAATTACTATATCGGTATTGAAAAGTTAAAAATAATTTAAGAATTGTTTGACCTATTTTTATTGAGAAATACATTTTAAAAGGGTTAATTTCACAAACAGTCCCCGAACTTACACAAAAATAACAAAACGATCACTGAAGTTCA
Organism: Fraxinus ornus; assembly: GCA_903798235.1. Lineage (NCBI taxonomy): Eukaryota > Viridiplantae > Streptophyta > Magnoliopsida > Lamiales > Oleaceae > Fraxinus > Fraxinus ornus. The sequence continues at coordinate 29,791 of CAIGRF010390757.1, read as the reverse complement.
AAACTTACAGAAACGGCCACTGAAATTTCATGTGCTTTCACAAACGGTCACTGGAGGACCGTTATGCCTTTAATTCAAACATAAAGGACGAAAGTAAGCATAGTAGGATCTTGGACAATTTGGAGGTGACAACTTTGGACTACCATAACTTCGTCCTCCAACCACATTTTCCACTGACCAATATACCATATTGAAGCCCTCAATGCCCTCTTAACAACCCATCCAACCACTGGCAGTGATCCCATCGAAATTGGTCGAAAAATCGCGCCAAAGTGAGCTACCTGGATTTTGAACAACTTGGAGACGCCAAATTTGGACCACCATAACTCCATCCTCCGGCCACCGTTTTCCACGGACCAATATACCATATTGAAGCCCTCAATGCCCTCTTCAAAACCCACCCAACCACCGGTCGTGATTTCGTTTGAATTGGCCGGAAAAAAGGAGCCAAAGTAGGCTACCCACGCATAGCCGGATTTTGGGTAGCAGGCTCTGCATGGGTAGCCCACTTTGGCTCTTTTTTTCGGCCAATTCTGACGGGATCACGGCCGGTTGTTGGGTGGATTTTTAAGAGGGAATTGAGTGCTTCAATATGGTATATTGGTCCATAGAAAAAGGTGGCCGGAGGACTGAGTTATGGTGGTCCAAAGTTGGCACCTCCAAGCTGTCCAAAATCCTGGTAGCTCACTTTGGCGCGATTTTCCAGCCAATTCCGATGGGATCACGACCAGTTGTTGGGTGGGTTGTTAAAAGGGCATTGAGGGCTTCAATATGGTATATTGGTCCGTGGAAAAAGGTGGCCGGAGGACGGAGTTATGGTGGTCCAAAGTTGGCACCTTCAAACTGTCCAAAATCCGGGTAGCTCACTTTGGCTCGATTTTCCAACCAATTTTGATGGGATCACGGCCAGTGGTTGGTCCGTGGAAAAAGGTGCCGGAGGACGAAGTTATGGTGGTCCAAAGTTCGCACCTCCAAGCTGTCCAAAATTCGAATGTGCTCACTTTGGTCCTTTATGTTTGAATTAAAGGCATAACGGTCCTCCAGTGACTGTTTGTGAAAGAAATTTAAACTCCAGTGACTGTTTGTGAAAGCGCATGAAACTTCAGTAACCGTTTCTGCAAGTTTTGAACTTTAGTGACCGTTTTGTTATTTTTGCGTAAGTTCAGTGACCGTTTGTTAAATTAACCCCATTTTAAAATAATGGATCGTAGAATGTATACTTTAAAAATTAAGAAATTTTTTTAGGAGGTTGATTGGTGTGGATTAAAATCAGATTTTTAGAAAGATTGTGATTAAAGTTTTTGAAATGTGTGTTTGTAAAGGTGTGGGACCCATGAAAGATGTAATTGATATTGATAATTTAGATTTAGATTAAAATCAAATTTTAATCCGACACAAACAAGTCCTAAATTTGTATGCAATATTATTTTATAAAAATTAGTGGCGAAGAAAAATGTATTTTCAAAATAATAGGATCAAATGGGATTTAGATAGTGTGTTTGGTAGAGCTCAAAATTCAATTAAAATTGAAAATATAGTCGTTATTGGGTCTCACTTGTCTATTAATGCCTTATCTGGTAAAAATTGTCAAACAAAAAACAATGACTTTTTGAACCGTTGGGCAGCCATTGTTGAATATGTGGTCTCACGGGTGGGACCCTCTTTTTGAAAAAAATTGTCACTTTTCTACTTAAAAGCTACTTATAATTTTTACCAGACAAGCTATAAAAGTCAACAATAATGGCTAATTTTTCAATTTCAATCCGATTTTAATCACTACCAAATACACTCTTAATTTATAATTTAACCCGTTTGGTAGAGATTAAACTTGAAAAATTAGTCGTTATTGTTGACTTTTATTAGACGAGTGAGACCTAATAACGGCGGCTATATTTTCAATTTTAATTTGATTTTAATCGGTACCAAACGGGGATAAAAATAGATAAACTAAGCCTTTGTTTGTCTACCATTAATCCAAAAAATTGTTTGCTACAGTAAGATTCTCCAACATAGGGTGTGTTCAGTAGAGATTAAAATTGAAAAACTAACCGTTATTCTTGACTTTTATTAGACGAGTGAGACCCAATAACGGCCATATTTTCAATTTTAATCCAATTTTAAGCTGGACCAAACAAGCTCATACATTCACCAATAAAATATTCTACACACAAATCAATAAAGTTACTTTAAATTTTAACTACACATTCTTTAAAAAAATACAATTCATTACACTATTTTTCTCACAATAATGGGACAAAAACACACCCTAAAATGAAGGCTAATTAAAGTCAATGAGAGATGCCACTTTTCATTTTTTCCAAATATCTTTGCTTCCTTTTGAAGAATTCGCCCTACGCAAACCCAACCCAACCCAAGAAGCAAACAAAATATCGTTCCTCGACAAATCGTTTTACGACACGTTGTCAGTATCCATTGGTTGGGTTCCCCTACACCCGACTGGTAACACTATAGATACAACTATCTACCTCTATATCTTGCCTCCATCGCTTGCCAATTGAGCACGATGGCTTCTCGTTTTGCTCTCAGTTTACTCTGCTCCATACTTGTTGCGACGTCGTTTTGTTCCGCGGTAGCGGGCGGCGACGCCGGCCAAAATGACGATCTTTTGATTCGTCAAGTCGTTGACCAAGGAAATGCTAACGATGATAAATCTTTGACCGACGATCATCATTTCACGATCTTCAAGAAGAAGTTCGCAAAGGCGTACGCCACCAAGGAGGAGAACGATTACCGGCTCTCAGTGTTCAAGGCTAACATGCGCCGCGCCAGGCGCCACCAGAAGCTCGACCCCTCCGCCGTCCACGGCGTTACTCAGTTTTCGGATCTCACTCCCAAAGAGTTCCGTAGACAGCACCTCGGCGTCAACCGTCGCCTCCGCCTTCCCGCCGATGCTAACAAGGCGCCGATCCTTCCGACTAATGATCTTCCTACTGACTTCGATTGGAGAGACCATGGTGCCGTTACGCCAGTCAAAAATCAGGTTAGTTTATCTTAGTTGCAACTTTTTTATTGGAATTTCATTTTAGTTATTAGTATCCTAATCATAATAAACTGTTGAACCTAAATTGTGTCAATGCTTGAAAAGGAATTCAATTTTGGATTTTAAGGCTCACTTGTTACTCGGGCGTTACTTTGAATCTATGTTTAATTTGGTGAATCTCTGCATATGATTCTCACCGGTAATTCTCGAATGTGTAAACTAGGGTTCCTGTGGATCATGCTGGTCGTTTAGCACCACGGGAGCACTGGAAGGTGCCAACTTTTTATCAACTGGTAAACTTGTGAGCCTCAGTGAGCAACAGCTTGTAGATTGTGATCATGAGGTACGGCTCTTTAACCCTCACTCTTAATCTTGGCCAGTTGGCCTTCTATTGCTATTTCTTGTATTTGAAGAGCATGATCAGACACTCAAATATTGGGTCTCTTTTCAGTATTTTGGTTGAACTTGACTGTGATTTCATTAGGTACGCACATCAGGTTACATATTCATTTGATTAGCTATTTATGGTGAAGTTTGTCTCCTATCAGAATGTTTGGAGGTTTCTCATATTTGAATTTTGGAATGCATACCCTGTTACATATTCTTCATATCCATTTGTATGGCTATTTGCTGGTCGATGTTTTACTCCTATTAGAATGTTTAGAGGTTTTGAAAGAATCTATACAAGTGATCGAACGATTCATTTGGATGTTGATACCAAACAGTGATAGCATTCTAATATAGATATTTCTGTTAAAAAAAAAAATGTTGAAATCAATTTAGTTGTTCGATGGTGTGTACTTATGTAAAATGCATCTTTACGGGAGAAAAGCTTTATAAATCTTGAAAGGTTAACCGTGTAGGACCTGTTGTATGAGTTAAAACGTATGGGACTAGCCTATCGTATAGAAGATAGAATCTTTAATTGATTTGAGTAGGAAATTTTTGAATTGGCTACAATCGAGATTGCCTCTCTTCTTAGGCACATGAGGAACCGACCTAACATCTTTTCAATTGAAATCACAATCAATGTTTGGCACTTGTCAGTATGTAAACCCGGTGGTTCTTCTTGAGAATTTAAGCCATTTTTATATTTTTCTGGTGTTGTGGAGTATGCATAGTATTTTTATCAACTACCACCTTCCGCAGTGTGATCCAGAAGAAAAAGATTCATGCGACTCTGGCTGTAGTGGTGGACTGATGAACAGTGCCTTTGAATACACACTTAAAGCCGGTGGACTCATGAAAGAAGAAGACTATCCTTACACAGGCACTGACCGTGCAGCTTGCAAATTCGACAAGACCAAGATTGCTGCAAAGGTTGCTAACTTTAGTGTTGTTTCTCTGGATGAAGATCAAATTGCTGCAAATCTTGTCAAGAATGGCCCTCTTGCAGGTACAACGTTACTGTTCCATTGACTTAAGCTCAACCGAACATGCTTTGACCAACATAGTTGTATTATTTGCGTGTTCCATATCTAAGCCGTATTGAAATCGAGTTTAAGAAGAATTCTAGTACACTAGGTAGAAATTCAATTCCAGTTATAGTACTATGTTCTGACAGCAATTTTGTTTGTTGGATGCAGTGGGTATCAACGCGGCTTTCATGCAGACATACATAGGAGGGGTTTCCTGTCCATACATATGCTTTAAGCGGGTGTTGGATCATGGTGTGCTGTTGGTCGGGTATGGTGCAGCTGGCTATGCTCCAATTCGACTGAAAGAGAAGCCATATTGGATTATTAAGAACTCTTGGGGAGAAAACTGGGGAGAGAAGGGATACTACAAAATCTGCCAGGGCCATAATGTTTGTGGGGTGGACTCGATGGTTTCCACTGTTGCAGCCGTTAGCACCTAAGTGTAGGATATGAAGTTTGCATTTTGAATTTGCTCATTGCATTTCTGTTTCTGTACATAAGTTATGTTCAACTGATTTGCATGTTTACCTTTTTAATGGCAAATCAGAGGTTGGCTGTGAAACAATCAAAATATCAGTAATAATTGTTGCTACTTGTTAAAAATTTCATGTCCCGCATGATGAAACATTTCCTTTAAACGTCCAATTACTGCACTGTAGAACAGGGGAGGGAGGCAGGCAGGGAAGGGGCTGGGGGACAATAGGAGCCAAGGCAGAGGAGATATGGCCAAGCCGGGCGGAGAAGGGTGAAGATTAACGGAAATATTGAAGTGGGAGAGAAGATATGGGTATAATCATAGTTTTCAGACCCGACCTGGACACTGACTTGGAAAATGCAGCGGGTGAGTGGGTCAGTGGTTGGATCGGCGACCCGGTGGTTGGACCGGCGAGTCAATGCTTGTTAGCTAGTACTGTTACATTTCCTTTTCTGTTTCTTAATTTGTCAGACTAAGAGTAAGAGTAATCCAATACTAATATAACTTTATAGAAGTCCACAACCCATTGGCATATTACTAAGCAATTTGAAAAACTTAAGCAAACAGAACAATACATAAAACAGTGGGTACATCTGAAGTTGTTTGGTGAAATACATTTGAAGTTGTTTGGTGAAAGTTGCTTTCTGCAACTCACTCTCCTTGAAGCAGATTATAAATGAGTTGAATAGCTTACTCTCCCAGGTCTTTCATCCTCTGAGTGGGCACTACGCACTGCACAGAATAGTTTACTGCACCTAAGCCAATTTTAATTTGTGCCTCCAAACATAATCACTAGAGACAATCACAACATTGAGCGCAGAGAAGGAATCAAGGAATAAAGTAATTCAAATATGTTCATGTCAGATTTGTGCACGAAAAGTGGAACCAAACTCAGCAGTCGGCCCTCTGCCTCTATGAAATTGGAAACACTAACCAATGAATCGATTCCATATTTACCCACAAAATTGCATACAACATATTCACAGCTATAACACGAAATTATGGTAACAATTTTCCAAAATTCGGCCATCTTGCAAAATAATTTTTACATAATTTACTCGCAAGAAAAGTGAAAATCACAAAAAAAAAAAAAAAACACCGCAAATTTGGGACTTACATCATCTTCTTCCATCTAATAAAACTTGAAATTATAACGTAAATTTGGGACTTACATCTTCTTCTTCCTTCTAATACAACTTGAAATTTAAGCTTTAGATTCTTGGGAGTGAAATTGCAAGCGATGGCTGAACTCTTCTACCTCCTTCGGCGTCCCAGGTTGCTGAGAATGAGGGAATGCGGTTTTCAGTTTTGCCTTATGGGTTTTGACTTTTTAGGGCTGTTATATAAACCGGGCAGGTTATATGAAGTTTGGGCCAGCAGTTCACTTTAAAAATCGGCGGTTCGATGGGTTTTTAACAGGTTACTAAAAAATATGGCCAGCTCGGACCGGACCATGGTCCGGTTCGACGAGTTCCGGATCAAACCGGCCGGTCCGGGATTAAAAACTATGGGGACTATAATAGAGATTTAGGATAAAATAAAAATTAAGACTAAAAAAAAAAATTGGAAAAATAACGTATAGCCTCGATAAGAAATCAAAAACAACACATTTGATTTCTTTGCAACAAAATGTCAAAACAAAATCCATGCCAATCCACATAAATAAAATACAAAGGATAGGATTATACATCCATTTGTTATACATAATCATAACTGCTGAAAGGAGTTAAATAGCTGCAGGTCTCACGGACTGCTTATTTTTCCAACTGACATAATAATACAAGAGAAAGCATGCACAAAGCAAAAGCTTTTCCAAGGCAATAAAGGAAAGTTTTATTGCCTCGTCTATGCATGGCCCATTCAGATGAAAGAATCTAGTAACATCCTGCGATTGTACACATTTGAACTACAAATAAACCCTTAATTAGCCATAATTTATATGATAGTAGATTATCATTCCTCCTCATAATCAAGCAAGGCAAATGCGTACGGATAGAACTTGTAACCATCTCCTTCATAGAACTTGTTTTGGAACTCCACCCAATGAAGCCTTAATGCATGCAGGAAGGCACTGAGAGTTTCCATAACTAACAACACTCCAACAGTCGCGAAAATGAAGACGATGATGCCAACAATAAGAATAATTACGTTATTATACCTGCAACATACAGATGGTTGAATGGTATTAGGGGTTGTCCTTATAATTGCATTGACAGGTTAATCAAGCATTTTTTAGAGTTCCTTCGGGCTTTGATAATACACTGTGGAAGGGCTTATAGCAAATTTATGATGTAATTATCTCAGAGAAATAGTAACTCAACTCCAAAATTAGAAGAAAAAGAAAGAAAATCTTATGATTTCCTAAAACTGGGCTTCAGTGTGCCAGTAAAAGGTTTTATAAGTTGGTTATTTTCTCCCAATAGTGTATTTGATAAGAGTGATGATATTTAGCACTAGTGAGCTTAGCACCCGTCTTGCCAGCGCCACATTGTCCAATGAAGTTGAGATGCATTTTTATTCATTGGATTGTGGCAGTGACCAGTGCTAAGCAACACTTGTGCTTCATAACATTATTCATTATCAAATCTATAATCAAAGTAACAAAATGTGTAAAATAGATTTAACTTACCCCCAAGCAAGAAGAAGAACCTTCTCATAGAACACACTGGACAACTCAGAGTGAGCAAGGCTGAACAGAAATTGAAGAAAAAGAGAATTAGTTATTAGCATCTATTCATCGATATAATGTATTAAACAATAATTAATAAAATATGAAACAAGGACTCTGGATCTATAGACTTTGTCTTTTAAATTAGTGTGAAAGGAGACCTCTACCAATGTTAAGCACTTCACATTTTAAGCAAATATTCAATGCCTATTTGTGCACAGTTTACCTAGAATTCATGCTCTGAAATGAAACTAAAGGCACGTGATCAAAGTTTTCAGATCCGATCCAGTCAATGACCTAGTTGAAGCACCAAATTATTGGTTCAACGAGTCATTGTCAGATCGAAGTCTAGCTAAAAATAATTTTTAAATTGAATAGGAGTAATAAGGAATAAATATATAATAAATGTAAAAGTTAAGGTGTCTTAATAAGTTAAAAGTGAATTTCAAGTAATTGTTAATTATTTTAATTCAAGTAAAAGATTATTATGAGTTTTTCTTCTCTCATACTTTTCAGTATTTTTATTGCTGTCTATGTTAGTATATTATTATCCAATCTTTCATTTCTTTTTATCATTTGTTTTGATTCTTCGCGTCTTTATTGTACGATTCTGTAATTTATGAACTTCCCTAAAGCTCATATTACAATGTTAACATTACATTGATTTATTAAAAAATAATAAACTCTTTCAATTATGTAACCAAAAAAAGTTATTTAAGGAAGGAAATTATATTATATATATTTGGAGTAAGAATATTGCACGAGGATTGGTTGTGGGACAGCATTGTGATTTCCAAGCTGGAGGGAGGTCCACATTTTGAAACTCCTCTCAAACACAAAAAGTTCTGGTGTATCTCTGGGGTGAAGGGAAACTGTGTCGCTGGTTGGGTTAGGACCAGTTCCCTTGCAAAATGGTCCAATTAGGTTCCCTACGGGGTTGCCAGTTTCTGGGCCGACCTGGCCGGTCCAGGATTAAAATTATGCACGTGATGCAAAAAGTTTGTTTCGCTTTTGGGTAAATTAGTTGACACACTTTCAAGGCGTAGTTGAAGGTTCTGAAACAATACCTGAGAGCCCATAAACGAAGATATGAAGCTGTATTTGAGACTGCACCAAGTACAAATTCTATTGTATGTATGAGCTGGTGTACAAAAATTTCACTGAATTCAAACTCCTCATGGCCATGGGAATCGTGATTTGGTTCCGACTGCAAAGACTCTTCTGAGTCTGGAAGTGGTGCATAGGACTCTCCGTGGTGCCTCTGCAGAAAAAAATGGCATAGAAATAAGATAATTTTGCTCCAGAAGATTAATCCAGTAATTATGTTGTAAATAAGAAAGAGAGAGACAATACATCATGTTGTAACTTCAAAAGGAAAGGCTTTGGTAGAAGCATCCATGGAACAGAGACGAGGGCCAACAGTAATAACACAAGCTGGAGAAGCATGATGAACATAATGAGTTTCAATCAAATAAAAACAAAGATAGTTTGAAGGAGAAAAGAATGGAAATCAGGAGAAGAAATATTTTTCCTATAATAATTAATCAACCTGAGTTGTCTTCTGCCCAGGAAAAAGCAGGTTTTCACCAACAATTTCATCAGTAGGACTCAGGAACATGTATATCATCACATGATACAAATCAGCTTGGGATCCAGTGCACCATTTTATAATTACAAGGACAGAGAGGTAGCCAAAAAGACTGTTCAAAAATATAATCTGAGGAATAAATTGGAACCTGGAATTGCACAAATGGTTTATAAGTTGAAGAGAAAATAAACTAACAGCAACAGCATCTCGTCTAATAAAGAGGTATTTGAAAATGGAAGTACAAGATATTTGGACATGTCTAATTCAAGTCAATAAAAGAATTATTAGCAAGAAACAACCGAAAACTTACCATATATTTATGCTATTCCTGAAGAATGCGGCATTAAAATAGCTCAGTATTATTCCAAGGTTCATTTGGGTCACCCCAAGAAGAATTGACATTTTCATTTTCAATGAATTAAGGAATGGCAGCTCACTGCGTGAACCGTGCCATGCGGGGTCCGCACCAAATGGGTAAGTGTCACGCACCTTGATCAATCCCACCGTAGTAGCCTCACTACAATCAGACAAGTTCAATACAGGAAGAAAGCATGCAACAACATAAAAGATTCTAGGTAACTAACGTTAAGGATACCTGCAAGACACATCACGGCATGAATATGCAGATCGGCTGAATAATTCGAACGGCACTGAGAAAAATTCATTGTATATTAACCCCGTATAAATTGAGAACAGTGCCATCAACAGTATAACATAACGTCCGCCAAAAGTCATTTCCATGATGTCTCCCAGTTTCTGCATTCACAGGTACAGTCACGTCTCAATCCGCTAAGCTAAAAACTCGAGGGACAGAAGGCTGGTAAACTATGTGTTCATAAAGCAAGCATACATGTTTTACTGGAAAGTCTATCAAGATTCTGAAATAACTTAGAAGTAAGATGAGTATTCCAAGGGTCACCGATATATATTTTTTCCTCGAAAGTTATAAGCAATATATGTTTAAATATGAACCAGACAAGTTTTCCCATGATTTATAAAGAATAGGTTCATGTAGTCCGAACAGTATCTATCTATAAAGTATGATATAATTCAATTAGAAAACTTGAATGTAGTGACAAACTCGTGAGTGAAGAGAGTATGAGATTAAAGCATGTGTGATAATTAGCATGCCTTTCTTGTATTAGAAACACTATTCATGGAATGCAGCTCAAATTAAAATAAAGGCTCTGTTTCGAAATAGCACGCGGACATTTGTTATTGCACACTTTCAAGATCAACACCATTTATACCAGTTCATCTGATCCTCTACTCTACAAGAGAAAATCATCAGATAATTTAATGGTGCCAAAAACAGAACTCTATTAGCAAAGCATAGTCAAAATATGAAATGTAACATTTGTCTTCTAAAGCAAATAAGTGTACAAAAATAAGGATAAAACAAGTACAAACTGATGCTAAAAGTAAGGCGCTTTCGATTATCATAATCAGAAATGGGATATGACAGTTAAATGAACCACATAAACAACAAATTATAAATAACGATATAGAAGTACAGATATATGGAGTTACATCAATTTATAAACTTGTATAAACAATAACATCAGGCTTGGCTAACTAAAACACAGAAGAATACCTGACTTAACAGCTTTTTTTCTCTGATGATAAGATATGATGTTGCAAGTAACAGGCATATTCCATGCCCCCAGTCTCCAAACATCACAGCAAAAAGAAATGGAAAGGTCACAATGGTGAATACTCCAGGGTTAGCTTCCTGATACTTGGCCACTCTGCAATAAGGTAAACCAAACTAAATGAATTCAGAAACTCACATTTAGAAGCATCCTCTGGGCACAACAACAAATTTAGAAAGCTTGTGATACGAAGAGTATAGCATACTTCTGTAATTACACTTCACTTTCGTAGGAAAAACCACCACCACCCTAGCCCACCCAGAGAAAAAAAAAACTGATATAATCCCATATCCAATTTCTCGAGTATAGAAAGATAGAATAGCTAATATAGCAAGTTAGACTATATCTTTTGTCCACAGTACAATGTCGCACGATTCAAAATCTTTTGTGATTCCAATTGTTCCATATAGTTCTTTATTCTCTCCATCTCTTAACAACCCAGCTTTGTGTAGACCAGCTTTGTCTCCGTTCTGTTGATGTCTGGGAAGTGACAGAAACAGTGAGAAGAACCTATCACCTATTATTAAGTTCCAAAGTTCCAAAAGCCATACAAAAAGCAGTACGACCATTCCCCGTGGTTTCCAATCTTTCAGAATGTCAATTGACTCTAAATGCTCAGGATGTTGGACCAGAGAACAGCTAGTCAATTAATTACATGCATCATCAATTGGTTGCAACCACCTAACCATAGACAAAAACACGTGGTGTATCCTACTCTTTTCATTTCAAATAAAATTGACACAAGTTACAATGTAGTTTTCCATGTAATGAGTCTGTCCGCACTAGCGAATTTTGGACTTCCCATGCACTTAAATGTTACCTCCAAGGTCGTTTAACATTTCCCCATATTAAATATTATGAATAGAGCATAACTCACCCATAAGCATCAACAATCTCTTGAAAGGCAGAAGTAAATTTGTTTGTTCGGAAATAAGTAGGCGGCATCTCTCGTGTTTGCAAAACTTGGAAAATAGCATCAACCTGTGAATTAGAGTCCTGTGTTGCACGATGTAAAGCATCTTGGATCTGAAAAATAAAAATCCTCATCAGAACTGATCAATTCTATCCATTTATATAACGGGTGAAATTTTGCAAAAACAATGCCAAAATCCTCGCAACATGTCTCAGCTCCCTCATATTCTCCTCTTCCTCCAATTGTATAGCAAACATGATTACATAACACTTGCCTGCTTTGTAGCAAAAATAGGACTCCACCCTTCAGCCACCAGACATTTCTTTGTAACGTCAATACTAAGCATATTTAGAGTGTGGTAAATGGATTTCTCCCTCCTTACCTAAGTCAGCAGACCAAGATATAGTTTAATGAGTTTGCAGAAAAGCATAGTTTCACAATACAATGTTGAGAACAAGAAAATTCGATTAACACACTGCATTTAACTTAATAGACACCAAAAAAGTTAAAAAGGTTATGTGATGATTAACAAACCAAAAAGTTCCACCGCTCAAATTGTTCTCCAATAGTTTGTAATAAGTTACCACGGTGCACTAGTCCAGCATCGATGGTAGTCTTCAATTCTGAGAGTCTCCCTGAGACCTGAAGAGGAAAGATTAAAATTTGTCACTTCATTAGATCACACGATTGCGTTTTTGACAGTTTTTAAACCTTTCTTTTGAAATGTGCCTATGGAACCAAGATATAGTCATACGTATATTCCAACCAAAAAATCTGAGTAGATTAAACAGCACTTAACTACTGCAGTAGTAAGCCATAACCTCAAACTACTTAAATTTCTCTAGTTCCCTAGTCTTGAATTAAACCCTAAATGTCACTATTCTCTTTGATTTTTTGGCTGCATCCTGAAATCATTTACTTCTACATTCAGATGATCTCTTGGTTATGATTTTTTGGAAAAGTGACAACCTTTCTTATACACTGCTCTTTTGCATCTTTGGATCATGCAGAGTCGTCATAGATTTTTCAAAGAATATCTGATTTGACTTCTTAGAACCACATGGAAGAAAATAACAATCGTATTGAAGACAGCTCAAATCAATAAAATAAGGATACTAACAGGCAAAGTGAGCAAGTTATCGTCTTTATATCATGCAGAGTAACCTTAAATTTTTCCTTAACAACATGGGAGCAAATAATTTAGTAATACTGAAGACTGTCTGCATTGATGTAACATAGACACTAATAGGCTAGGTGATGAAGAAATATTATGAAGGCGCAATGCACAGAGAACACAAGAGCTCCAGAGAGAGAGGGAAGAGAAACTGATAGATCTGATAAATTATATTATATACCTCATTAATCGTTTGAGCTTGCTTGCCTAGGTCTTCAGCAAAAGGGTAACGATTCGCTCCAAAAGCATCACATATTTTTAGAATTTTGTTCTTTGCCCTTTCTCCAGAAAAGAAGACCGCAAATACATTTTTCTCAACCTATAAATAACAATCACGTCAATTATTCTCTTTTGGTTCCAATAACAAAGTCAAGATGACACAGTGTTATAAAGAAAGATGTGTATAGGTTGTCAAGTATTTAGGATAGAAATCACAGCAAATAGCACGTGCATGCACAGATGTAGAAAAAACTACTCATGTTATTTTGTTTGCCTAGTATAATTCATTTCTGAGGGAGTTATCCATAATGGCTTAGGTGAAATTCAGAAATTATGTTCTTTTTTGACACGCAAATTTGATACATTACAACCTGACTTTTCAGATATTAATTTAACAACTAATTTCTACATTAGCCTATTTGATGTGATAAAAAGGGAAATTCTATTATGATGCGTCAAGAAATGCATTGTGATGTATATCACGTAAAAATACATCATGAGATAAGACAAGTTTGTGGGGAATCCAGAGACAAGTTAGGATCCCTACAAGTTTTCATCACTAACACCTTGATTTATAAGATATTTTTCTTCCCCAAAGGGAATGAGCATAGCTCTTCTAGATTCCTAGCACAATAGAATGGTTATTGAGAGAGAGTATAACAAGTGCAAGTTTGTCAGAATACAAAAAGGTTTGAGAGTATTTATATTTATATGTATATAGCGGTACATCCTCTAGTTCAAGAGAAAAACTAAAACCAAGAGAACCAAACATGGAAATGCACACAGACAACAAAACACGTGCATCCACAAAAACAAATGTTTCCGTCCTCTCTTATGCTAACAAGAAACCCTAATTAATTGCATGGAAAGCCCTTGGCTAAAATCAAGGAGAATGTAAGTGCCTGTACAACAGGTAAATGATCTTTATCATGAAAACAAACAAAAGTGTTCTGCATAAACCTTCTCTCCGGAGACAGGATCTGTAACTGGGTTGTCAACTACAGCCTGCTTCAGTAACACGTTACCCCTGGTAGCTCGGAATATAATCCTCTCAAAGGCCATTGATTTTTCCCTAGGAACAAGTCCTGTGACAAATCCCAACTTAACTTGCTTGGAAGGATCGGTTGTCGTTTCCTACGGATACAACAAAAATATTTACTCTAATGGAGAAAAAATCACATGATACTAGAAGATTAAGGGTCTGTGTGGCCCCATTTTTAGTGTAGAATGCATTTTGGAATAGTAGATTAATGAGAATTTCTGGTTAAAAATTAAAGAAAAGTTTTGAATTTTCGTGTAATATTATTTTATTGAAGAATGTGTTGCTGAAAAGAAGAGAGCAAAATATATTTTGGAAAAAATGGGGATCAAACAAGGGCTAAATTCAGAAACCTGTACCTGCTCTGATAATAGTGGAGTCTCCAATGATTCTTCACCACTCTGATTTGAAGCATGTTCTCTTTGATGAGCTTCAGCACTGCTCAGAGCAGGTTGAAAAAACTCACCAGCCTAAGGGGAAAATATCATCTGCATTATCAAATCTAGCAGACAACGTATCTAGGAAAATAGGACTAGCTATTCATGGATCTGGTTTTTATTTTGAGTAAGGAGAGCAAGGGTGGAGAAAATATTCTACATATTAGGAAGTACTAAAGTAAGAAGAACCAAATGGTAGTAGTTTTACTCCTTATTTTAGAGTAAAATCTTGTAAGAAAAAATTAAAATTAAAATTAAAATGATTGGAGATGCAGTAACTTCAGTGATCACATAGAGTAATAAAGGATATAAGTGATGTGATGATAAGCAAAATCTTTTAAGTCCAATTCCACACCAGAAAGCACGATTCAAAAATTCACCGAATTTGTTGACAACATTCTGGAAGCACAATCAGAATTTTATGTATTTATTATGTCATCACAGAAACCTAATAGGTTATTAAAAACCGCATCACAAAAGATGATAATAAATTAAACTCTTTCCTTGCCTATTAGACCACCCTGCCACTAACTAAATACAATTAATCTATAAATTTTGCAAATATAAAGTAAAGCACACATTCTATCAAAAACTTTGATTCTTTATCAATTTTGTCACGAAAATGATTTTTATTCACTTCCAATCATTACAAACATCTACATCTTGTCAGGGAGAAAGGAAAAAAATAGTAGATGTGGACTTAATCATTCTTTCATCCTTCTAAATGTTTCTCGTTCCACGTGTGAAGAGTGTTACAATAGCTCTGCTATAAAAAGCTATGAGGAATGACAAATAAAGAAGCCACACCTTCTGCATAACAAGCTTGTACTCCGCTAGTTCATTGTACGAGCGCTGTAACTTCTCGCCATTTGCATTAATTTCAACCAGCTCACCTTCAAGTTCACCAAGCTTAACCTAAAATGCACGCAGATTCAGGACTAAACAACTACCAAGAAAACTGCAATTGGACGGCAAAAAGTTTCTAGACATACTTCCAGGTCATCTAGATTGAGATCAGCTTCTGTCACAGATCTTACTGCAGGAGAAAATCCTGCCTTCGTGATCTGCTCCCGGAAAAATCTCAATTTGCGTGCCATCTCACCACATTTTTTAATCTTCAAAAGAGAGAAAACCAACAATCAATTTTCACAAATAGCATACACGTAGGACGACAGACTTTTGACATCACATGTGGTAGCAAACAAAAACACATATATAGTCAGCTGTCTATCCAGCTAAAATGAGTTGAGAGCACCACAGTATCCCTTTTTTTTTTGCACAACCTGGAAATCCAAAGAACAGAAGAATGTACTAGTATTTAATAATTTAAGCAACATTTTGCACATCCCAACATGAACTGGAGTAGCACCAGGAATATTACAGAAGTATAATGACAAGGATGAAAGTCAAGCACACAAAAATGTATACATTAAATAAATGAATATTATTTGAGCAAGTATAAAATTCCTACCAAAAAAATTCACACCTTCTTCAGGAATTCTTTAGTTTCTCTAAGGAAAAAAAAGACTTCAGATAGTTTTACACTCACACCTTATACATTCACTCTGTAGGCGTAAAAAATTGATATCAACAGCTCACATATCAAAAGAATGAATACAGTTACCTGATTGGCATATGTTCGCTGAAATGGGCTTTTTTCTGCATTCAGCTGAAATGGGGGGAAATCAAAACATCATTCAGGGGAAGGAATTATTGTGATAATGCTAGCACCTTGATCCATCTCTATTTTAATTAAGGAAAGGAATTACCAAATAGATGAATGAAAAACAGTTTAATAGGTACTGAGGAAATGCACATTAGTACATGGACAAGCAAAAAACACAAACAAGGGTGATGCTGAGTTGCTAATTATTATTTACTTTCTATCTATATATATGGACATTAAAGTAAGACACAGAACTTTCATCCTCTTCCGTATTTATATTTCCTTTTCTACTCTCCCCTTTCCATACTTCAGGCTATATATCTTTCATTATGTTCAGTCATGAAAATATTTAGCCTATATTCTCGGGAAAGCACTTGCCTGTCTAAGCAATACCTCGCCCCATTCTATAACTACAAGCTATCCCATATGCTTTACTAATCTGTATTACTCATGAGGTTCTGATAACAAGTCCCATATCACATAATGCAGAAAGCTCTATCATTGACCTTCACTAGCATGTTAGGTAAGATTCAAAATAAAAACAACACTGCAACTTCACATTAATTATCAATACCATCAGATTTCATACTTTCAAATCCAGACTTCAAAAATCTTCTGCTAAAGCTATTCAGTCATAACACCTGGCTAATATCCTACAAGAGCAATTACTTTAATTGTTTAAAGTAGTAAGCCCATCAGTAAGACACTCAATTAAAACCTCAAAAACTGAGAAATTTGAAGCTTCGTTATCGCTCTAAAAAATCTCAGATTTAAAATTTCCAAATAATCAAGCAAACGCAATTGCAGCCCTAGCGACTGCTTACAAACAAAATCAGCAACTAACATCAATTCTACAAATCCATAAAATCAATCAAAATATCTCTACATATACATTAGAGAATTCGTTACGTCTTTGAATTGGATTAGGCCGAGGTCGCCAAGGTAGGAGATGGTACGATGAGCGGACTCGATGGGGATGATGAGCTGGACAAGGTGCATCGGCTCGGACCGCATCAGATCCATCGGTGGACAGCATCCTCCTCTACCCTGCTCTCCCATTTTGCACCCTTCGATTTGATTACCCTATTGACTCTCTTTCTCTCTCTATATGCAGAACTGTCTGAATAGTGAATACTTCGAGAAATAATCAATTCCAGTGGTAATAATAGAGACAGAGAGTTATACAACAGCACTTAATTGTTAGAGAGAGAGAGGATAAAGCCGTGATTGCCTTTTGTTTACCTCTGATGATTTAACACGTCATTCACGTTCTTGTACTGGTGATTATTGCTTGTATAACCTTTTATCTTTTTAATTTTACTTTTAGGTCCTTGATTTTTACTTCTTCTTCTTCTTCATTTAGTTTTTATTTTTTTTTTGAATGAGGGGGAGAAAGCAGCTAGTGTGATAAGGGTAAGGGTGTCAAAATATGTCAAATCGTCTATAATCCACATATTAAAAAAAAAAATGAAGACGAGCTAGTGTGATTGCCCATAGGCTTATCCTAAAATTTTAAAAATAAAATACAAAAACATATTGAGACCTTGTTTGAACTATATTTTTTTCTCCTTAAAATGAAAAATATGACCGTTATCTATCACGTCAACATTTAAATTTAATTTTTTTATCTCTTGTGTGGATCTCAATAACGACTATATTTTTCATTCTCATTCTAAAAAAAGTTGGCTCGCTCAAACAGGGGCTAAGACAAACTAAGATTGCATCGCAAGTTTTTGATAATCCTTGACTAACATCAATTGTAAACCAATAGGTAATAAAGCATGGCCAATAAAGGGCTATCATGGAGCTCTTTAAGAGGGCTCAATGCGAGCGAGAGCCCAAATGGAGAGACAAGAAGATCTTGATCGAAAGATCCACTATTCATAATGGGCATTTTATCTTTATGTCATTTACATTCTTAGATTTGCAATACTTGCAAGTCTTTTGTGTTCAAGTCATCCTTATAATGCCTTTATGAATTTAAGTGCTAATAGTAAAATGGACAAGACCGTTATGGACGAGCTGATATTGAAATAAACAAGAATCCCCTTTCGATGAAAATGATCTCTTTGAGAAATAGTTTTGTGTCGTCAACTGAAGTTTATAGAAGTTTCTAGAAGTCAACGTATTAAGATTCAATACTTTGCATTATCTATTTTTCAAATTCAAAATATAAAAATTCAAATTTTATTTTTTAAAAATAATAATTTTCCTTATAAATAATTTTTTTTATAAATATGGCACGAACTAGCCAGGTTACTATTTCTAGGGACCTGTTGGGCCCGTGAACGGCCCAATATGTATTGTTAGACAAGATGGACCATGGTATTGAAGGACTTCAAAAAGTTGCATCAGTCGTCACTAATCTGTTGCTCTATCAGCAGATCATTTTCCATCTTTTTAAAAATGTGTAAGTTGATCGTTGACTTTTCGTTATAATTGTTGAACTAGTACTCCTCGGTGAAACTACCCGAATCTCCGTTATGTAAACATGTTGCACAATGGACTCCAAGTTATGTAAGAATATTTAAATTCATAAAGTTGAAAATGTTTTTATTAACATTGTCGAATATGGTTTAAAAGATTACTTAAATTTTAAGTGGAGTCGCCCCGAATAGGGGAGAAAAAAACCCGCCTCGACGAGTTGGTGGAGCGGGGATCGCCACCCCATCTCGGGTCTCGAGTCACGGGGCGGGTGAAGAATAAACAAATCATCATTCCCGCCCCACCCCGTGAAGAATAAACAAATCATCATTGGTTAGTTATAACATCCAAATCAGCAAAATTACGTTAGTTTATTAGGTTGATGGGATAGTGGAATAGAATGATCATAAAATGAAGCAAGTCTGTTGGACGACTTGGTTGTAACAAATTAAATACGAGTGATCAGATTTGTGAGTACATCGAAATTGAGTGATTTGATCGTATCAAATTGAAGATTACTCCAGAAAATTGAATATGCAACTATAACGAAATGTCGAGGGACTAACTCCTTTTAAAAAATTGTAGATATACTTGCGATTGAACAGTAAATTCAAGACTAACTATGTAACTTTCCACAAGAGTTTTTACCAACCTTTACTAGACAAAACTCAGAGAGTATTAATTATTAAAAAGAAATAAAATTATGCAACATTTTGAGAGTGCTTAATTTTCTTCAGTCGGCTCGATTATAAAAAATTAATCGTAATCACAAAAACCCTTAGAAAATGTAAAACTACATTACACTATGCTGCCCAAAGGACTGTCAATCAAAATAAACATCCCTAGTCACAGTATTCTGATGTTACATATTCCAAAAAAAAAACAAAACAAAAAAAATCTCTTTAATTTTTTTTTTGTTGACGTAAGAACTCTCAGCAACTACCTGTGAGTGCGCATTGGATAAATCTCAATATACACGTATTAACCCGCAAAACACACAGAAAACATAAACCGTACTAGACAAATCCAGTGCGACGGGCTCGACCGAGGAAGTGTTGGTTAGAAATTCGAACTCGTGACCTTCGGTCTCCGCGTTCACTTGCTCTACCAACTCAATCACCCCGAGGGGAAATCTCTTCATATTTTGAAGGATATTAATTTCACATGGAAAATGTTCATACATAATTTACTCATCAGAAGAGAAACGTGAGAATTACATTGCAGAAGAGTGAGAAGCATATTGCTTGGCCCAATTCTTTTCAGGCAAATAACAAACAGGGAAAAAAAAAAAAAAACTATTTTAAAGATAGAAGACAACGTAGTAAAACGGTCGTCAGTAGCTAGACTATTAGCAAACCTTCAATGAGAATTAAGAAAAACTACTGGAAAAAACCTGATGATGAAACCAACGACGGATTCTAGAATATAAACTAATCAAATCAAGATATAGCTTGTCAAATACTTGATGAGAATTTAGAAAAAACCCGGATGATGGAATTCGTGACGAATTCTAGAATATAAACTTATCAAATCGAGACAAACACAACAAGCATACAGTTTCCCAAGCTAAAAATCGATCAGTTTGTGACTATCGTAAATCATACAAACTCATTTTCTTAGTCAAAGTCCTAACACGTGCACGATTTTTATAAGTATGTAAAGGCCAACTTGAACTCAAGTTAGGTTTCTGCTATCATTACAGCTTCAGAGAGAAGGAGAAAGGTGCAATACATTAATTCATCTGAAAAGACTACAAAGTAAAAGGGAAAACTAGAAAACCCTAAACAGAATAAAGACTTTACTATCTTAATACCTAAAACGCGTTTGGCAAAGTTAAATACTTTTTCTATGGTCAAAATTAGAAACAAATAAATAATATATGGTATACATGCTAGAAGTAACTTTAAAGCTTAACCAAACAAGCCTTAAGGATTATTATGAGTGAAGATATGCATAAAATCCGTACAAGGGGTACTCATTCTCTTTGTGTAAAGATACATTGAAACCTTTAAAAAGCATTCTACAATGATCTCCTCAGAGACTCCAAAGATCAGCAATAAAAAAAACTGAAATGCATGCTTATTACTACAAGAATAATTCTTTTGCAGAAAGCCCTTCACGCCTGGCCCCTTAGGTTTTGGTAAATATAGATTATAATATGTTTAGTCATAAAGCTATGCCATTGCTCCCATGTCATCAAGTTACTTTTGCCAAAACAAAAATGGATGGATCCATTGCCATTGCCCCCATGTCAAGTCACTTTTGCCAATGGATGGATGGATGGATCCATTCCCTCAAAAGTTAAATTGTTACTCCTTCCATAAAAGGAGTTCTTTAAACTCGACAAAACCGGAAAGTCATCAAGAATTTCTTGAGGTTTTTGACTCCAGTTGCATCTGGGAATTTTCTTTTTTAATTTTTTCACAGTTCCAAGGATATATTCTTAGGTAGTGTTTTTATAATATGTGGGGTGGGGGGTATCAACCTTTTCCTTTGGTTAGTGTGAATGTCTCTTTAGCATAAAAGGTTAAAAAATAATGGGGTTTCCTCGAAGATGCCCACATAATTGATCTTTTTGCCTAAGTATAATAAAATATCATCTCAAGTGTTAGCTTCTTCCTTTTTTAGGTCACTGTGTTTAGCATCCTAGTTACGTAAATATTAAAAATACGATTGTGCTACATGTACACAATGATTTACATACACATGATGTGGAGAGAAATGATTGAGTCGGAATTTCTTCAACCAAATAAAAGAAAAAAAAAAATTCCCCCCTCTTTTTGACACCTCATCTGTATGAAAATCATTATTTAATTCCGTTATGTATATGTAAAATTATTTATAAAATATGTGCGCATTAAGCAAGGTTTTAGGCAAATAAACTTAGATATTAGATCCATGATATTGAAGATCAAGTACTAGACATAAGCTTAGTTCGATCGAGTAATGTCGAATCTAGTATGTGAAACATGGCTATAAGAGGAATGCTTATTTCATTCAGAAAAGCATAACATATCATTCTTTAACTTATCAATGTTCTTAATCAAATTATCAATAGAAAAGAAAACTAGAAATAACGTAAGGAATTTAAGTTTATAAAATCTTAAGAACAATAATTGGTAGGCATCACATATAATTATATTGTGCTGATCTAGTAAAGTGTAAGACTACACACATACATGCACAAACATTATACATATATATATTAATAGAACACACAGTCATCATGCGAGTACGAAGATACCAGGAAAGCTCGCAACCGGGCAAAGAAACGGGTAATCTGGGGGAAAAAGCAGCTTCCAAGTTCATAAACAATCCAAAAATTTAATTATATTTTTTAATTAGCAATGAAAAATTATAGAGAATTTGACAAGAAGACAAATCGCAGACAAGAGCAAATTATTCTTCATTGAAATTATAAAAGAACAGGAACAAATGATCATTATCCTCTCCTTATAACTTGTCCCTCTTTTTCCTAGTCAAATATTTGTAGTTATTGAGTTTCTAAACAAAGAAGTTCACTTTAATGTGCCTAAAAATGGAGAGAGATAGAGAGAGTTTCTTAGAGGGAGAATTTATTCAAGATTTTGGGTATTGGAATAACTGATGAGAAGTACCAGTTGTAAAAAATGGGCTAGGAAAAGAAGGCGGGGAAGCCATACCAGTTCCACCGGCGATATAATTATGGTGCTGCAAGCCACCGGAAGAGCTTTCTCCGGCAACATAAGTTCCATCAGGGCCTTGGTCATAAAGAATGCCGGTGAATATATGTCCTCCAATGTTCACTGATGTTTGGTATGCATATTGATCCTCGGCATTGTCGGTCGAGCTCAATCTAACACATCTAAACACCGCCGGAGAACTCACTTCGGCCGGAAAATTCCCTTCTTCAAGTTCTGATTTACATAAAAACACATAAAATTATCAAACCAAGAAAACCCCATATTAAAAAAATAAACTTTGGACAATCTAAGTTAAGCTAGTAACAAATTGGCAAAAGTATACAGAAATTAAGATTTTTGGTTTGTTTTAAGTACATCTAGAATACTGATAATGGCTTTATAGCACACTGTAGAAAACTGCAGGCTCTAGGGTTCGTGAACTACACACTTTTGACTATGTAGTTCAATTGTTCAAACTTACATGTGTTGTGTTTGTGGATCTGTAAATCTGTGTACAGTGTGAAATATACAGTACCTAATGCTGGATTCTCTCTGTATCTTTTAGGGTTTTGTCCAAGGAGTTGCTGTTGTTGAACAATATGCCTAGGCTGCCTTCTTGATACAGGAACCCAAGTGCTTCTAACGTGAGTTTGGCACTGAAAACCTCGGCTTCTGCAACAAGTTCTACACCTCACATATTCACAATCTTTCTTAGCTTGATTTCCACAGTCTTGGCACCTACTGTTTCCTCCTTCAGATACTTCTCTTCTCATCATGACAAAAACAGGCCGCTCAGTTTTAACAATAGTCACCTCGTCCTTTCTTTCTCTGGGTCAAAAACGGGAAATTTGGAAATCTTGTGAACTTTCTCAAATCTTGTACCTATTGGGACTTTTTTTTTTTTTTGGGGTGAATTTCCACTCTTTTGTTGCTAAATTTGGGCGTTTTTTACAGGTATTACTCCTGTTCTTCTTCTTGTTCTAGGTGAGTTCATGGCTCAGTGCTCAAGTGTACTATAATTGTTGGGGTTTTCAACCTTTTTCTTTTTAGCACCTTGCAACAATTTTGGATTATTTTGAGAGAAGGGTTTCTGTATAAACGTACAAAATGTACAACAGTGTGTGAGTTTTCCAAAATTTACAACACAGCAAACAGTAAATACATATCAGAAAAGCAACAATCATGCTACTCGTACCGANAGAAAAGAAAAGAAAAACAAAAGTATCACAGAAAAGAGAAAATCCATCACCCTCCCCACCGTAGGCGCCCCCCAATAGGGGGCCGCCATGTGTCTATCGGTCAAAATGATTGTCAAAAAAATCGGTAAGCAAATGCCAACTGTATATAATTACAAGACGCCAAATTATAGTAAATAAAAGAAAAGAAAAGAAAAGAAAAACAAAAGTATCACAGAAAAGAGAAAATCCATCACCCTCCCCACCGTAGGCGCCCCCCAATAGGGGGCCGCCATGTGTCTATCGGTCAAAATGATTGTCAAAAAAATCGGTACAAATAGATTAATTCGAAAAGCAAATGCCAACTGTATATAATTACAAGACGCCAAATTATAGTAAATAAAAGAAAAGAAAAGAAAAACAAAAGTATCACAGAAAAGAGAAAATCCATCACCCTCCTTAAAAAAAGACTTAAAACACGGCATATTACGTACGGCGGCGATAGAGGGTGGCACCTGGTCGTGGCGGTGGAACACCACAGTGAGTGATTGGAAATGGAATACTATTCTTTATAGTACACAGAAAATTCAACACTGTTTAAAGTAAGCCGAGAATCCCTTAAAAAAAGGTATATTACGTACGGAAATGTAAATTGAGGAGGCGGTGCTTGGTTAGGGTGGTGCAACACCACAGTAAATGGAATACTATTTGCTTTCAAATCAAAACTTTATAATAACAGTTAGAAGAGCTTATCATCTACAACAGTGAAAAATTCCATTTTTTTTTCGATATTTATTTTATTTGTAATTCCTGGTTATGACGGTCTGACAGTTTTCACTTCACCAAAGGACTACCCCCGGAAAACCCGCTTCTTCCATGACCTTTCCAAGCTCTAACGAGTAAACAGGCGGGAGAATAACCTGCATTAATTACTTAAAGGGTAATTGGTAGGGATTAAAATTAAATTTTTAGTAGATTGTGATAGAAATTTTTGAAATGTGTAGTTGAAATTTGTGAGACCCATGAAAAATGTGATTAATATTGATTGTTTGACTTTAATTTGAATTAAAATCAGATTTAATCCGAACCAAACATTGGCTTATTATTATTCCTCATTAAGGAAATGCCAATAAGAAGTTTGCTCCAAGCAATTAACCCGATGTTTGACCCTATGTCATGTGACATTAGATTTTGTAGTAGTAAATTTTTGAAATTGCATGATTAAAAAGTAAAAAAATATTTTGAATTTACATGCAGATTTATTTTATTGAGATAATATACAATTGAAAATGAATTTTTAGCGTGGGGCTCAAACATGAGCTAAGTTTTAGAATGTATCAAATAACATTTTTAGGGAAATGAGGGAGGGTAATTTCACATGGTGTGGCGATGGTTTTTATCATTTTAAATTAACTTTGAATTTAGGTTCCATGCAAGTAAGTGATTGAAACTATTCTTACAGACGTTAAAATTGCACTTGACTTTCAATTTAAGCCCCCGTTTGGTGCACATTATTTTCAAAAGAATGCATTTTTTGGTTGATGTGATGGGAAATATGTGGTTGAAAAAGAAGGAAAAGTTATTGATGTGATGGAAAATATTATTTTATTGGAGAATGTGGTTGAAAATGAGTAGAAGAATGAGAAGAAAAAAAGAATGTGGTCCAAACAGGGGCTAAGTTCTACATTTCAACTTTAATCACGTGAAGGTCCCGTGCGTTTTATCTTCCAAATTGAAGGCTTCAGACAGTCACATGAAGATATGTATGTTTGATGGATATTATTGAGGAAATAATGTATTTTAAATAGTGATATGATGAGAAATATGGTTAAAAGTAAGGAAAAAGTATTGATGTAATGAAAAATATTATTTTATTGAAAAATGTGTAATTGAAAATTAATTTTGAAAGAATGTATTTTTTAAAAATACGTACCAAACGCGGCCGTAATTTTAAAATTAAATAGGTTGAGATTAATAATCACACAACGAAAGAGGTTATAGAGTTCAACCCTATTCTTTTTAAAAAAAATTAAATATTCAAAAAAATAATATATTGTTGTTTGAGCCCTATATTTTTTAAAATTTATTTCTTCAAAACTTATTTTCAACTATACAATCTCCAATAAAATAATATTATACGTAAATCGAAAGTTTTTTTTTGTTTTAATTTTTAACCATACATCATGCAAAAATTACTATTCAAAAATACATTTTTTTTTTTCTGTCAAACAAGGGTAAAAGTCTCTAGTTTTAAGAAAAATGTTCTTTCTTTCTTTAATAATCAACTATTAGGTTTTAATTTGGTAAAACAGGACGATCGAGGATGGACACTCCACGTATTTTCTTCTTTCCTTCTCAATAATAATACATATACATACTAAAAAAAGTAAAACTAATTAATATTGACAAAGCCGCAATATTTGACCATTTATATTCTCCAAGTGATTGAAAGTAAAAAGTTGAGGAAGAGTGTATACTCAAAATTGTGATATTAAGCCAAATATATAATCCAAAATAACATAGAATTAGGCTGTTTCCCAGTTGGGTAAAGTTTTAGCTTGTTGTCGGGCATGTTGACCCTCACTTCGATTCGACATGCAAAAATTCAAGACTAAATCCGTAGAAGTTACAGTGTGAATGAACTTTTAGAGAAGGTATTTACTGGAATTTTAACCGATTTACGCATTTTCTTTGCTTGAAAACATTCATGTTATAATTTGAAGTACTACTATTACGTCGAGTAATTGTTGTATTTTGAAAGACGTTTATTGGCAAACTGTAAATACTAACGCGGGTCAATTTCGTTTTAAGGAAAAAGAGTTTAACTCTTACTGCAAGGATTCGTTTGATTGCAAATGTGGAATTTAGGTGGAAATAAAATATTTTACTGGGAATTGAATTGCCTAAAACTTATTTTACTGAAAATTGTAATTAATTGTGTTTGATTGGTATAATTTTTCACATGAAAAATGTTAAAAGTTTTGTGTCCATTTGGCTTTGTTTTTCATGAAAATTGTCCATCAAAGTGATATTTTTTTTACCATTGGGTCTAGCATTTGTTCCAATTGCCAAAAAAAAAAAAAAACTTTGTTTTGCACGAAAATTGTCAATAAAAGTGATAAGTTTTTTTACCATTGTGTCTAGAATTTTTTTCAATTGAAAAAAAAAAGTTGAAAAATCAAAACCAACCAAAACAACAAGAAATTTTTTTCTTCCAAAAGCTGGAAAGTAGGCATGTGGGTGGAGTGGGTGTCAAACGATGCAAAACTTAGAAAATGTTGCCCATCAAATGGGGCCTAAATGAATTTATTATCTACTTTTTACACGTCTGTAAGTTGTCTTTCATTCAATATTTATGTACATTAAAAGTTAGTAAAAATGAAGATAACCTTGGGGATACTATAATAGTAATACAATTTATCATCAGTTATGACTATCGTTTTATAGGTTTTACTGTCAAATGCACTAAAATGCTAAAATAAAAATAAGATGAATGGATAAAATATCATCGGAATAAATATGAAAATCCCAAGTTCGTAACTTCGTATTGACTAGAGCCCAATGTTTCTTATCCATTCAACTCTTTACTCAATAGTGTGATTTGAAACGACAAACAAATTCTCAACTACCAAGTCACAAATGTTTATTTATAGTGGATTTAGTGGAAACAAAAATTCATGAATCATGCCATCAATTTTATCCATCTCATCATCACTTTAGAATTGGGAGACAAACGAATTTTGGGACTGGATTCCACTTCACAAGCCTAGATCATGTTATTTTTATTGGTGAGACAATCAAATAGGAACACCACATTTCAACTCGTTTACCTAAAAGAAAATATTTCAATAGTTTATTCATGAGCTTTTCAACGTATCAAAATTGTATAGTTAGTATATAATATCCGTTCACTGCAATCTTGATGCCGATCATGCAAATTGTCATCAAATTTGGGAATATATTCATTTATTTCATATTTGCAACTTTGAATTCCAGCTGCTGCTGGTTACATACCTTCTTTCATAGCTCACCTTCAAGTTCTAGCGGCAACCTATCAATTCCAATGCCATATAAATCCATTCTTCCTCTATGTATGGCTATGATATTGGACCGCTTCCCATCCGACTTGCATGTGTTAAGCATTCCCCCATCGTCATCCTAAGCCAGG
This sequence comes from Fraxinus ornus, assembly GCA_903798235.1. NCBI lineage: Eukaryota > Viridiplantae > Streptophyta > Magnoliopsida > Lamiales > Oleaceae > Fraxinus > Fraxinus ornus. Next base: position 2,112 of record CAIGRF010390757.1, on the reverse strand, counting down.
ATAGAGAAGGTCGAGAAAAACTACTCTACTTCCAATTTTGCTGACACCACTTAACACTCGTGGGGAAGGGACATGAAGCTCGTTGGTCGAACAAATAGTCATCTTTCTAATCTATAAATCGCATGTCGGGCAGTCTTAACTTGTTAAGCCTTAAAGCACCTTTACCTTCCCCTCTAAACTCTTCAAGGAGAACCAAAAATGGATAATTTTTAGCTCAAAGCCTTCAATACTGCTGCAATTGTCTAAACTTTTCAAGCATGTGCTGCACACTCCAAGGACCTTTGTCCTCTTGTAGAATAAGCATCACAGCAGCTTAGAATCTGATTCCACTCAGACTTTACAATAACTTAATCCCATTATGTGTAGCTTTCAGTTCGGCTTCTAGAATAGAGCATTCACCATAAAACTCATAAAAACCAAGAAAAACATCACCAGAAGAAGTTCTAATAACTCCACCACCAGCCATCTTATTGGCCTTGAGACACCCATCACAGTTCAACTTAACCATCCCTTGTTCAGGTTTGCACCAATTAACAACAGAAATCTTGATGAGGAAGGGTTTCTTGACTGATTTAATCAAACCAACAACATATCAACCCTTTTAATTAAGCTCATCTTCTTCCCATGATGCTTAGATAAATTTCGTTCAAGCCAAAGATACGAAAAAATGAGTATAGAAATGATAGAAAACATGTCCAAATGAGGTTCGCGCAAATCTCCAGGGCTGAATCATAACTGGAATGCCAAATTTCTCAACAGCCAGCAAGTTTACCATTCAGTAAGAGATGCTCCAAAGTCTCTTCTGCTTGAAGCAAGTTGCAATCCTACTTCACTCTTGAGATTGTGCTCAACTGGGATTCAATTATGACACTCTCCAAGCAAATGATGAGATTTTAAGGGGAATAGCCTTTTTGCCAAACGTACTTAGAGGAAGATTGAATTGTCTATTTCTTTCTGAATGAACCAAGGAAAGATTGGATAATAAAGTCACCTGAAGAAGTAGGCAAATTTTGTCCCACGAGGCACATTCTTTCTGTGGTTAAAAATCTATGTTATCAGTTTATAGCGACTTAAAATTGTTAATTGCCGTAGCATTAGTCTCATTCATACCCCATAATACAAACATTGCAACCAATCAATCTAGTCCGCAAGATTTATAAACAGACACATTATTGATCATAGAATACACTAAAAAGAACGAAGATCTCTACTTCATTTAAAAACATTTAATATTGGTAATGATACATACAGCATATAAAAGCTAAACGATAGCCAGAACAAATTTAAAATACAAATAAAAAACCGTATTTTACTTTTTTAAGTGTTCTTGTTGCTTTAATGAGTTTTCACTTTTACTTGTGCATACTCATTGTAAGGCTTATTATATCTACAAAAGCTATTTGTCGGAGAGTTGATAGCAATCTCTAATCGAGAGTGAACAAATATCGCTTTTAAGTATGAGTATTCCATAAGTGTTTCAAGCCTCTTAATTCATTCCAGTTATCTTGTTCAGTTTCGTTATTCAATTTGGTGTTGGTAGATCCCGTCTCATATCCTCTCCAAATATTTCCAACAATTGCAGGTGATAATGAGGATGAGAATTAGCAGAAGCATAAGAATTAACTAGGTCCTGAAAGCATCTTGCCATTTCTGTGCATATTTCCATTCTTCTTCCTTAATGCCTTCATTATGCTCTTTTTTATTTTTTCTTACCAGCTTGGCCCTTTAACAATTTCCTCAGCATACAGTTTGTAGCCTATTTTTTTGACATTGTCCCTTTTTCGTGTTTACACTTCACATATATGGATATAGTGAACCTTTTATCACTTAAAACTGGAGTTGGAATGTGGTGGCCACCTACCCTAGATGGCTTCTTCTCTGTGCCTACGTTGAATACCTAAGAAACTAAGAGAGAATTCAGTAAGTTGCATGCTGGTTGTGAGACGATATTTGTTAGTGTAAAACGTTTTAGACTGAATGAATTTTCCATTGAACAAGCATACAATTTATAGTTACAAATAATCTATATATGGAAATTCTATTTATGGTACTGAAATATTTATGTGCAAGAATATTCTCGTGATTTGCGCGTGTAATCTTCTTCAATCTTAA
>CAIGRF010390741.1:41826-53843 GCA_903798235.1 Fraxinus ornus | reverse complement strand
TTTTTTATTTGGCAATTGGAAAAAATTCTAGACACAATGGTAAAAAAAATTATCACTTTTATTAACAATTTCCATGCAAAATAAAGCCAAACGAATGGTATTCGGTATGGTAATTTTTTTTCCAATTTTTTTTACAATTGGAACAACTTCTAGATCCAATGGTAGAAAAAAATATCACTTTAATGGACAATTTTCATAAAAAATGAAATCAAACGGATACCAAACTTTCAACATTTTGCATGAAAAATTATAACAAGCAAACACAATTAATTACAATTTTCAGTAAAACAATTTTTAGGAAAATCAATTCTTTGTAAAATATTTTTCTTTCCACCCATTTTTCACATTTGTAATCAAACGTACCCTAATATCAAATAGAGCACCCTGTTTCCTTGCATTATGTGGATGATTTGGAAGAAAGAACTTTGGAGAATTTCAAATGACAGGTCAATGACTTATATCTCAATTATGCAGAAGCATATGGAAGCTTGTCAAGGACATTCAACAAACTTCTTTAGAGCCCGTTTGGGAGGGATTAAAATTAGATTAAAATTGAAAAACTAATCGTTATTATTTACTTTTATTAGATGAGTGGGACCCAATAACAGCTATATTTTCAATTTTAATTGGATTTTAATCCCACCCAAACGGATTTTAATAGAAGAGACGCAATTAAATAAATAAAATTAATTAATTAATCAATTAGTGTTTTTCTTATGATTAAATCATGTTCACAATCCACAACTGCAGAAATTTGTGGAATATTAGAGAGAATCAAGAAAAATAGATTAATTTTTGGGCAATACTGAAACGCACGTTGAGCTTAACGATTGAGCTTTAAGGAATATTTCGAGGCTTGAATGTTGTTTCGGTACCGTTCTACTTAATGAGATGGACACGATCGAAAATTCATATAGAGCATTGCTTGAGGATTATTATTTTTGCTGCATGAACTAGATGTCGTGGTATTGAATACATTAAGCTCTTGTTCATTTTTTATTCATTGAGAATCGTTTCTTTGCCACACTCATTTCAATTACATTCTCGGGAAAAAAAATCATTTTTCACGTGTCTCCATAATTTTACTACATTTTTTTTTTTTTACCAACGTTCACCGAATAAATATTTTTCAAAGAATCTTTATCAATCAAACTCTAAGACAAGAAAATAGTTGTGCAGATCATCTTGTCAATATTAGAGAGATGCAAGTAAAAAATATTATTTTCTAAATAATCCACCAAAATGTAAGAGTCGGTTTGTTAGGAACTAGTGAGAATTATTTTTTTCTCTGCATACCGAAAAATAAAGTATATTCTTTAAATTTTAATATTAATTTAAATAAAAGGAATATTCCACTCTCACGACATGATATTTGAATAATGCTTATTGTCAACGACTCAACTTTGTTATAGTGTACTTTATTTTATTTTTATTTTTTCAATTTAAAGATCGTATGATGTTACAGACAAAAAAAATAAATAAATAAATAAAGATGATAACACTACATCCTGCAATATAAAAAATATAATAGCCAAAAGTTATAAAAACTGATGTATACTGTGAAAATTAAATCAAGAACACAGAGACTTCCAAATCTTTAACATCTATCCCAATTCAGTATCGTAGAAAATAAACTGAATTTAAGAAAATGTAAATCGAATGTCAAAATCGACTAAATATAGAATTATGTAACCACAAAGCAGAGTCGCGAACCAGAATTGGGATAGTTGTCAAAGACTCAGGTCACTGTGTCCACATGCCGTAGAGGGCGCCACCTCTTGATTTCCCCCACAGACCAAATTCGATTTCAGGCCTCAAATCAAGGCACATGCCCGGAAAGCACCTTCTAGAAAACTACGTAATTGAGGTCATTTTCTATTAATTTTTTTTTTCTAATATTTTTATCTTTATCCTTAATTCTCCCTGTCCCCAAACCCATAGGATGTGCCATTAATATCACATGGGATAATTTTAAGAATGTCCGTTAGAATAGAAAGGAATCACATGCCAAGTTGAAGAAGTTACAAGAATGTATGGTGTATTTAGATTTTGAGCATTGACTTGTTCGAAGGTGCATTTTAAGTCGTGAAAGACTTAAAAACGTATGTTGTGTTTATTAGTATACTTAAATTTAGATTTTAAATTCATATATGATAGAAGTAAAGAGACACGTAGAATTGAGTTATACAAAAAATGTTGAACCCCAACCTTGAGAGCCCCCCACCGTCCAGCCCCTAGAGCATCGTGGAGTAGGTAAATAGCGAAATGTGCCTCAACAGGCCAAGGTACGAGAGCTGACATACTGGTGCCCACAAAGAGTCCAATTCCAAACCTTGTTAGATGCATGAATCGAACCCTCACACTGCGGTTGCCAATTCAGTTGAGACTACCTCATTCTTGTCATTTGCACCACTGAGCTATGCTCTGAGGGGGCTAGAATTGAGTTATAATTGTCCGTTTATACGTCGTTCAAGTTAAGTTTGTTCCTCTCTCATCACCTCGAGAATCGAGATTGAATCATGATCAAAGACCAAGAAGATATAGTCTTTATTTGACGAAGGTTTTTTGAGATTATAAGCTGATTAAACTTCATTTTTTATTATTGGACCCACAATTTTAATTCATTTTTAACCACATATTTCAAGTGTCCATCCATCTTATAATCTCAAAAAAGTTTGTCGATCAGGGAGATAACGATGTTTGATTATAGCAAAACTCGGAAAGGGCATGTATCCCTCAAGATGAATGATTCTTCATTGTCTCCTTAATGAAATAAATTAAACTTTATTTTTAATAATCAAGAGGCCTACTATATAAATCAATCACGTACTCCTTTGGCCATTTGTATCTATTTATCTTCATAGAGTTGTGACTACCAAGCCGCGACCAAGCATAATGGGGGCACTCCATCTTATTCATTGAATAAATCGCTCACAGGAGAAGCTTCGAGCATAATAACTTACCGGACCAAGAATCAAGATTTATAGTATTCATCGATCTTGTTTGACTGCTAAGACTTCCCCATTTTAAATTGCTCGAAGGTCAATGTGTAATATTTGAATTGCGATCGTTATTAATAGTTGTGACCTTCAACTTTGGTGCCCATCAGGGGCGGAGCCAAGAAAGTAACTTCGTACGGGTACAATTTATCGATGTTGAACGTTGAGTTTTCCGTTATGAATTATACTATAAGCAATTCACGGACAATTCACAATTAACATAACAATACTATAAGCAATAATATTTCTAGAACTTATGCAATTCACACTTCACAAATTACAGTGATAAAGTAAGCAATAACTCACAGTCACAGAGGCAGAGGCAGGCATACATCAATACTGGAAGGATTCTGATAGTCTAGTAGCCGAATTAATTGCACAGCGATGTGTATGATGTAGTAGGCTTCGAGCAATTGAAAAACAAAGTGCTAATTTCAGAAGTTAAAAAAGTAAATAATCAAATAAAAATCTCAATCTGAATGTTTATAAAAAAACTTCTTAACATTACAACCCCAAGCAATTTCACATGCACTAATGAATGAAATCAAAATAAAATTACCATATCTGAAAGTGAAAGACGTAAATTTATAGGGTTAATCTCAATGTGATATCCAAGCTCACTTGTTACTAAAAAAATTCAGTAAGATCGAGAAGGAGAAGTTTATATGGAAGCCTCACACACCAAGAAAAATGACCTCACTAGTTTCTTTATATACTGCATACAACATAACAGCAATGCATAAGCTTTAGGTTCAAGGTTAAGGGCTTCAACTCACATTTTTCTTGTGCTTTTGTCAATTGTCGAAGAATTGTCGGCGCCTAGTGGCCGGTGATAGCGGTCTCCACTCTCGCGGACTCGCCGTCTAAGGCTCGAATAAGGACGGAGGCGAGCAGAGCAGCAACTAGTTCAAGTTGAAAGAGTGGGTAATGGACTAATGGGTATAGGTTGGGAGAAAGAGAGGAGCAACCCGGGCTAAGAGTTGGATGTCGGGAGGCGGAAGATTTGGAATGAAATTCCCATGGATTTTGAATTGAAATGGAGTGGGATGTGCCTAAGCCTAATGGACTGCCAGTATTAGGTTGGGTAAAAAATGTTTTGGGTTTCACTTTTAGGCTGGAAATTAGATATTCATTAAAAAATTGGGCCATTGGATTTGGCCCAAAAGTTCAGTGCAGGCCCGTGCTTGCACTGGACCTCATTGGGCTCCGCCCCTATGGCCCATGATCATCGTTTTTCTATATTGGGCATGCAAAAGTGCGTTTGAAGATCTGAGATTCGAGTTGGCATCGTTATTAATAATTATGACCACTATTTTTTGTTAAATTTTGTCAAACCCTTGTGACATCATGACCAAGAAAGGATTTGGTTATGTGGTTACTTGTAACTAACAATTCTGAATGTATCGAAATTGTGACGAATCATGTATTTCAAAAAGCATATACAGTACTTCATGATCATTTTTGTGATTCACATTAACTGTGACATTCAAATGTATGTTACTGGATAAGGGATTGTGACTTCATTTGAAATCGAGTTCTTTGGCTTAGCCTTCGTTTGATAAGAATTAAAATACAGATATTAATTTAACTTAAAGTAAACGATTAATTTTAATCATATATTTCATGGGTCTCAACTTTTTTCAACCACACATTTCATATTTTTATCAAAATATACTAAAAAATTGATTTTAGTTCATACCAAACATGTGCTTAATTTAGATCGTATTGGGTTAGTATATCTTCATCTTTAACAGTGGAATTAGAGGAAGGGACCCAGTTTTCATCCCATTCCATCACATCCCATCAAATTTATAAAACGTTCGAAAAGTCCTACAAAATAGAGAGACGACTATCTAGAAAGGTAAGACTATTTGGCACAGAGAATTTTATCTACTCTTCTCTTCTATAGTCCACAAAATGGTCAGTGTTAGCAGAAAGAATTTTGGACACTATACTCCAATTGGACGTGGCACGCAAGAAGCCTGGAGTGTCACTATAAAAATTGACCTTTTGCCATCTACTCCATGTTTGATTTAGCTAAAAAAAAAAAATTAATAAATATAAGTCAGAGTCAATAATTAATTTCAATCATACATTTTCATGAAATTAGCAATTTTTATCAATTTTTAAATTATGAATATTATCAACTTTTATACTTTTATCAAAATCTACTAAAATTGTGATTCAAAAGTCTTGGGATTTTCATGAATTGTTGAGTGGACAAAATTGTCATACTAAAATCAGACAAGTTAATTAAATGCTGATGAATTCGACGAGTCAAATATCGTGCATGGACGTGTAGTTTTGTTTGAACCGTAAGTGTATATTTTATATGATAAGGCTAGAGAAATTGGACTCTTTCAAAATAGATCGAGGTCAAAGATCGAAAACTCTTTGACGGAGAAGATCAAATAAAATAATTGCATTTAGAAAAAATATATTTTATTTGTTATATCTCTTTCACATCGACAATGAATGAAAACCTTGATTCAAAGAGATTAGGTTTTTCTATGAAAAAATAAAAATAAAGAATGTTCGATTTGCATGTTATGTAAGCATTATATTAATTAAAGAATATAAAACGTGTACGTCCCCACATTAGTTATGATAAAATATAAATAGATAAATTATTTGATCTCTTATTAGAACTTAGGTGGCTTCAATACATTCAAACAGAAAAATATTATAATTGTGAGAGTTCTTTGAAAAACAAATAATAATGTAAAAATATTATAATTATTTGATCGAAGACTGTGTCGCGACAGGCAAAGAATCTGTAATGATTTTTTTTTATTTTTTTATTTTTTATGTTTGTTGTAAATTGTTGGCATGAGTGTGGTCGTCTGGTGATAGGCAATTGATAGGAGGTGAATTCGATCATGGGGGTGGTCGGAATTTTCTGGTGATAGGCAGTTGATAGGAGGTGAGTTCCGATCATGGGGTGGTCGGAATGTAATTTTCGACGATTTTTAGATTTGAGGACAGTGGACTTTCAGTATTAATCCCGACCACTACAGTTGATGAAATTGGGAGTGGTTGGGTGATAATTGAAGGGAGAATTGGAGGGCTTTTGACCGGTGTCAACGTCCGGTGGCTTGGGTGGTCGGAAGCTGCCGAAATTTGGACGCATTCGGGGCTGAAAAAAGGCAAAAAAAATCGCCCCTTTTTTGGACTTATTTGTATTTTAAAAAAAAAATTAGGAGTAAATTGCAATTTATTCTTTATTTTTCTTTTTTGTTTTATTTATATAGGAGGGTATAATAGTCATTTTATGTTAAAAATTGGTAAAAAAGACGTTCAGTGCAAAGAATATGAAAGGTAGCGACATTCTGCGTCAAAAAACGAAAGGTATAGACGTTTTCTACAAGAACCTTCAAAAGTAGAGACGTTTTGCGCCAATTATCCATTTATTTTCATTCAACAATTACTATGTAAAATGACGTCTAATTTAGAATGGATGTTTTTATTATATTAATAACAGTTAGACAATATTGTCAGCTATCTTTCTTTTTTTTTTCCTCTCGATCCGATCAATGATGTCTAAATGTAGTTTACCGAATTGTTTGGAATGCAAATTGTTTCGTGATGAGAAAATCAAAAATAAAAAGAATACAATGATAGGTAGATTCAAGACAATTCGAACCTTTAAACTATTAGTTTTTGAGAAATTAATAAAATCCCAAATACGTTAGTATAATAATTTATTCCATACCATTTTTATTGATTGTCTCTCTTTAAATAAAAATAAAATTGCAAGATTATTCTCACTGACAGGGACAGATTTAGGGAGGACTGAGTCTAGCTATAGTGTAAAAAAAATTCTATTGTAATTTTTTTTTTTTTTTTTTTTATGTTTAAACTTATTTATTTTTCTACATATTAGCTCGACTTGTAGTTTGATTCTTGATCTGTCTTTACTCACTGATACACAGTATTCCACTAACATAATCAAATCAAATCAAATAAACAAGAAAGTGGATGGTCATGGCTTCTCTACTACTTTGAACTCTTCTAGATAAATAATAAATAAACTAAAACATTGCAACTATCAAATAAAAACAAATTTTTTAAGAACACGCTTGTCCTCAAGACTGAATTTTATGATAATTTTATATTAATTTTCTTCGCTTCCTCTTTGTAATAAATTGTAAAAAGACATTGAATCGTTATTGCATATATTCTATCGACTCGCCCTATTATTAGCATTTGAGACGATGTACTCCTAGGAGAATGAAGCTTGGTGAGGCGCCATGGCCGACCTTCGAAATGTGAAGTCAGAGGAAGGGAAGCTAATTAAACGCAGATAAAAATCATCTCAGATCAAATGTGGAAGATTGACTTCGGATTATCAATCAATATTAATAAAGCTAACTCGAAAATGAATTAATGCTATCAAAAATCTGCGTCTGCTAGCTCGTGAACTGGATGTTTGAGTACCACACGAACAAATCTTCAATACCTGAAACAAAAGAGTCGATGTGTGTCCTTGTCGCCCTTCCGATACTTAAGTTAGAGAGAGAATTCACGCGAAAGGCTAAATGCTGAAAACTATGTAAAAGTGTACTAATGAACATTGATCATGTATGTATAGATGTTGGTGGTTGATTTTTAAAAGGTTTAAACCACATGTAATCCTTATCTTTGTTACGCAAAGTATTTTGTGTTATATTGAAAGTACCCTATTTGAGTTTGAATCGGATTATGATAGGTAAGTAGTTTGAATGAAGATAAAGACTATGGAGAGTTGCAATCAAAGTGAGATTAATGTTTCTAGAAGATATGAGATAAGGATAAGGAAATCATACAAAAGACATTAGGTTGGACCTCAAACGGCCGACCTAAACATTTAGCTCGACCTCAAACTTTGGGTAATTGGACGTAGATGAGCTCGGGCCCTTAAGTAAACTACAAGAAACATGGATTTAATTTAATTTATCCAAATAATTTTCCAGTGTAATCAACAATAATGAAATTATAATTTCTTAAAATAATTACTTGGAAGCTCACAATATCATCAAGAATTCAACAAATGCGGGCTGAAAAAATCAAGGGTACGACTTTGATTTTAAAGGATCGATTAAACACGATTATTAAAGAATTGCATCCTATATTTCTTTGTTCTCTCTTTAAGTAGCATTTAATTAACCGTATCAAACATGTCATAAACCCTGGACAAACATGATGATTTTTTTTCCTTTCGGTTTCATGTAATATTTTATATCCTATTTGATTTGGATAAAAATTATATTTTTAATAGATTTTGGTAAAAGATTGTAATATGTGTGGTTGAAAAGTTGATAAAAATTGCGAATCTCGTGAAATGTATATTTAAAAATGAATTTGAGAAAATTAATTTTAAGAATGGGGGTCAAACAATGACTTAGTGTTTGTTTGGTAGAGATATTTTGAGAATATATTTTGTGAAAAGTGTTTTTTTTTTTAGAATGTATGATTAAAGGTAGAAAGAAGTTATGAGTTTACTTGCAAAATTATTTTATCGAAACCATATATAATTGAAAATGATTTTCGAAAAAAATAAATTTAAAAGAACTGTGAGCCAAACATGGACTTATTCTCACGTTACATCGTAATTCGTAAGACTCCAGTTATATTGTTAATAATATCCACACATGATTGATGCGTCTTTTACTCTCCCTCCTCATTTTTTTTTTTGGTTCCTATATAGTGTTCTCGACGGTAGGTGGAGTAGGAGCTAAGAAATTAATACCTCAAGGCCGAACCTAACTGCTTATAATTTTCCCAGAAAAAAAGTAGTTTTCCGCTCGGATCAATTTGCCAATCTTTGATCCTCCCCCACGCTGAAGCTGCATTTTTTTTAACGTCCCACCATGGAATTTTCTTTCTATACACTAAAAACCCATCAAGATTGCATATTTGGCCATATCAAACAGACCCTTAAACGCCTATTTTCTCCACTCTATATACAAAATATCAGCAAAAACACTGACCCTTCAACTGAACATCGTCCATCTTCTTCACTAGTATCACTCCCTCTTTACATTACAAACACATCGATCAAGGAGCAACTCAAGATGGAAGAATACAGCAGTTTTATATCGCGGATCGGGACCGGAAAGAGAGATCTTGATCCCTTTTGTGCAGTGTGTTTGAATAATATTGAGGATTGTGACAAGGTGAGGGAACTTATGAATTGCCTGCATGTGTTTCACAGTAAGTGCCTGGACTGTTGGATTGATCAAGGCCATCAAACATGCCCGATGTGCAGAGCCAAGCTTTTGCAGAATAAAAAACAAGAATTAGGGTTTGAAGAAGATCCATGGAGATCAGAAAGAATGGTTTACTTGTTTGGTGAAGATTATGTGATGACTACATAGTTGATTGAATGCACTTGTCTAGACCAGGAAATTGTGCTTTATAAGTTATAATTAAGAGCATGTTGGTCATATATATGACAAGATGAATCAAATGTTGATTTATTTTTCTCCTTATAGTATAATCCATAATAAAACATACCATCATAGATTAAAAGGGATATCAGATATTATTTAAGATTTATGAATAACTATGAAAGAAGCAAATCTCTACTAATTATGAAACCAGTTATTAATTTAAAAAAATTGTCATAGAGATCAAAGAAATCTTGATATATTGTGTTTGAATCATATTATTTTGGAAGAATGTATTCTGGAATAGTAAATTTATGGATAATGTGTGGTTGAAAAAGAATGAGAAGTTATTGATGTGATGTAAAATATTATTTTATTGAAAAATATGTGGTTGAAAATGAGTAAAAGAATGAGAATGAAAAAAATAATGTGTACCCAACATGGGCTATAATATCTTTAATGCATTTACGACTTGTTTAGATTGACTGGTACTCGTCAGTACTGCTTAATGTTCACATTGATTAATATCGAAATATAGATTAATATAATATGCCCCTATTTGATATGGGTTAAAATCGGATTATTATTAGATTTTGATAAGTTGATGAAATGTGATTAAAAAATTGTGTATTCGATAAAATATGTAGTTAAACAAGAGCTATATATAAATTTTAGGACTACTTTTCTTAATTAACATTTTAAGATGAAACATCGAGTCACTATCTCGCAAGACATGTTAATTGTTAAGGAATAATTTCATTTTGATTAAATATGGAAATATATAGCAATATGTAAAGCATTGGACTAATCTCCCAATAAAATTCACCAAACCTAAGTCTTAACAGTTCTTGATGTTGCCTAATATTAGTTATTGTACTACTGACTACCGAAATTCAAGAGGAGCGAAAGTTAGGTATCTTTATTTGTCGTGCTTTCTTCTAGACTTCAGTATTTATTATTTAGACAGCTCATAAATAGTTACAAAAAAAATGAGACAAGAATTCCGGTTGTCACGTGGCCCAAACCAATGGGTAATTTCATTTGTACATAAAAGATTGTCACAACTCACAACCCTCACATGTCTGTGGACCCTACATACTTAAAAAAATTCAAAAAAAAAAAAGTGAGCCCCCCATTGTAAGTGTTTGTCAACCATTTAATTGTATAAATAGTATGATTCATGAACCTATAGAATTTGAACAATGCTTCTTCTACGGGAGCATTTTCACAGGGGCTAGGGCCCTGCACTATTTTTTTTTATTTTTTTATTTTTATATGTATGTGGGGCCACCCTTTGTGAGGGCATGTATGACCCATGTGAAAATGCTTATGTAGAAGAAGCATTGTTCATAGAATTTAAAATTATTCTACGTGGAATATTGTACAGGGGGGGTGCTGCCGCCTGCCTGTGGTTGATTTTTTAATTCTGTTTGCCATTGCCCAATGAAATTATGCCACGTCTTCCCTGTAATGGAACTGGCTGCCATTTTCCTTCTACACCAAGCAACACTCTAGAATTTAAAAATTGTGCATCCTTTTACATTATTGATCAATAATTGTTATATAATTTATGGGACCTTCTTGTTTGATCATTATTTTTCTAAAACTCATTTTTTCTTAAATTTACTTTCAATTATATATTTTTATAGAATTTATAATTATTATCAAATTTTCAACCAAGTATTTCTTAATTTTTATTTATCAAAACTTACTAAATAATTAATTTTTGAAATATAATAATTAAAATTTTCCAAATTAAACGAGATATACACTCCACATGGGTACCTATCCGACCTCATCCCAACCGCATTTAAGCAAGTATATGGACTATAGTAATGACAAGGAGGGCCTTTCTAACACTGTCACGTTGTCATACTCATCTCGAAAAATTTGTATAATCTAATCTCATATTTCAACAAGCAATAAAATCGTTGCTTTTCAAGTTCTAGATTTAACTTCTCCAATTACCTAATGTAAAATACGAAATAAATTAATTTTTTTCTGTGCTAGTCATTCAGTATTCTATGATAAACTCCTCCATTCTTCATGTTAACTTTATTCGAAGTTTTTATTAAATAGGCCATGATTTTATTTTATAAATTTCAAATATTAGCAATTGTTAAAATTTTCTTTTTAAAATAATTATATAGAATAGATATTCTTAAATATATGTGTTTAAAAAAGTAGGAATAGATTATACAGTACGATTGATGAAAATAACACATAAGGAAATTATTGTGATCAATATCTATTTTAATAATTTTAAACTAACCCAAAATAAATCATTTTCGTTTTCCAAATGTTTTGATACTGATTATAAAATATAAGTCAATTTTCGACAAATGTTTATGGACAACATACAAAAATACCCTTAAAATTAAGGGTCTTTTGAAAAATCATATGAAACATATTTTGTAAAATCAATTGTCACTTTTTTAATAGAAAAAATGACACAGTAAAAAAAAAGTGACACTGTCACTTTTTAAAGTTAAGTGTTACTTTTTTATTAAAAAATGATGTTTATCACTAAAAAAGTGATAGAAATAGAATGAAAAATTTATAAACACTAAAAAAGTGACAAAATTTTAAAAAAAATGACGAATTAAAAAAAGTGGCACAAATTAAAAGAAGTTATACAAATAAAAAAAGT
>CAIGRF010390741.1:18942-38360 GCA_903798235.1 Fraxinus ornus | reverse complement strand
AGGTTTACAAAAAAAAATTCTTTCAAAAATCAGATATAATTAATATTCTAAATATTAATAATTATATAATAAAATTAAATTAATTAACATACTCTTCATCGACTCCCACCCCAATCCCAATCCCAAACACTAAATTTATCTTCCTTTCCTCTCTCTATATCTCACGATTTCTCTCTCATCCTACCCCCATTCAATTCTCTCTCTCTCGACTCTATACACTTTTCCTCACAAATGGATCGTCGCTTCCGGAAAGCCATATATCCGATGACTGTCTCTCTATGACGAAGATTGGTGCGCAACGACATCACCTCTGCGCGCTACGGATTACGCCTGTGGCAATGATACAGCTGCACAGCGTTGCTGTAGATCTTGCATGTAGCGATTGCCATCGTCACCGTCACCCCTTTCTAATTTGTCAACTCCACCCTCCTCCATATCCTCTCCTGTATCTGTATTTGCATATATTTCTCTTATTTTGTATCTGTCTATTTGGATCTGATTTTTTTTTTTTTGGTGGTATTGGTGGCGATTATGATGTTGGCTGCGGTGGTGATGTTGGAGGTGCCGGAGAGGTTGTGTTCATGTTGTTGATGGTAGTGCGTTTGATGTTTGTGTTGGTAGTGAAGATGGTTGTGGGGGCGACAGTCATATATGGTGGTGGTGGTGGTGATTGATAACTTGGTTAATGGTTGGTGGCGGTGCTATGGCGAACGAGGTCCCACGCATAGTGAATGGAGAGTGTTTGTGACCAATTATTTGTTAATTTTAATCAATAAATTGGTTAATATATGACCACTAAATAATTTGTGACCAATTATTTGATAGATTGTGATCAATAAATTGATTCATTTGTGATCAATAAATAATATATGACAGATAAAATATGATTGTTACTCACAATTTATTAGGTTATGACCGATAATTTACGCGTGATAAATTCATTTGATGATATGTGATCATTAAGGGCGTGTTCGGTAGAGGTTAAAGTCGGATTAAAATAGAACAATTAGTTGTTATTGTTGAATTTTATTAGACGAGTGAGACTCAATAACAGCTATATTTTCATTTTTAATTGGATTTTAAACCATACCGAACACGCCCTAAATAAGTTGTAACTTAAAAAATTTGTGATTTTGTGATCGATAAATAATTTGTGACCTATAAATTTTTTATTTGTGATCGGGAATAATTTTCGACCGATAAATTTTTTGATTAGTGACTCAGAAATAATTTGTGACCT
The DNA here is from genome assembly GCA_903798235.1 of Fraxinus ornus. Taxonomy (NCBI): domain Eukaryota; kingdom Viridiplantae; phylum Streptophyta; class Magnoliopsida; order Lamiales; family Oleaceae; genus Fraxinus; species Fraxinus ornus. The sequence continues at coordinate 37,120 of CAIGRF010390741.1, read as the reverse complement.
ATAAAATTTTTTAACCGTGACTCGAAAATAATTTGTTCTGGAACCGAGAAATAATTTGTGACCAATTAATTCAATAATTGTGATCAAATTGTATAGAATTGTGACCTTAATATATTTTAATTAATTATTTCATAAATAAAATGGAATTAATATCTAATTTTTAAAATTCAAAATTTTGTTTCTTAATTTTAAAATAGGTAATACTTAATTTCTTACTTATGAAATCTCCCTTGTGAAAATTAGTACAATCTTTAGTAAAGTAAATAAATAAGACGTATCGATAATATATTAATATTAGAAAATAAAAATCTTAAAGATTTTGTTGACAGTATATACTATAATAACATGTTTGTTGGGTGTGAGTCCTTGTTCGACAACCATTAAAATGGGCTTTTTTTTTTTTTTTTACGGGAAAATGAGTTTTGGAATAGTAAGTGTTTTGAGAATATATAGTTAAAAAGTATAAAAAAGATTCGATTTATATATAGAATATTTTATTATGTGAAAATGAGTGTGAAAAAAAATTTAATTTAATGATTGTCAAACATGGACTAGGTATGATTATCAATTATGGGACTCGGTCCAGCCATTGAACAACAAAAGCATCTAATCAGCATATCGCTAATTTTAATTGTCGAGTTATTGTCTTATTGATAAGATGAAATGAAACAAAATCAACCTTTTTTCCCTTCGAAAGGGGGGCATAAGTATAAGTTACTATGAGCTTTTGTTCTGTCATGGTAATTTTAAGGCCATCAAAATAAGAGAATTTATTAGGGTTCTCTCACTTTCCATTCTCAACTTTTGCAAAATGTTGCTAATCCACACTCAAACCATTTTTTGACATCGGACATCTTCAACCTTTTGAAAATGTAGCAAACCTCGTCCTCGATCACTTTGGCCACGTAAAATGATGAATTTACCACATCTTTAAATAAATAAATAAAAAATAAAGGAAAATTGCAAAATGAGTCCCCAAATCTTTTCAAAAATTACAAATTGATCTTCTTCTCCAACCACCCCCATTTTCCAACCCAATCCACGCAATCCACCCCACCAAAACCATCACCCAATTTTTTTTATTTTTCATACGGTGAAAACAAGTCATAGCTAACATATACTAACGACACGTCACATTTCAAGTCTTCAGATGATTTGGGACAAATTGTGATAATTTTGATTTCCAGAACCAAGAACCAGTCGATTTTGGTTCAATTCTAATTTTAGTACGTAGAATAAAGAATCAACAATCGTTCTAACTTAATTGATTTTTAATTAATTATTTTTATTTGTAAATTGGGTGAATGAAACACCTATATTAGCTATAAATTATTTATACATGCTCAAGTCACCTTTTATATTCAAGCACTTTGAGATTCATACAGGTATATTACTCTTTTGCCCATTACTTATTTATATCAATTTATAATTCAATCACTTTTCAATATGTCCATTAAGAACTTATCATTTGCATTGAATGACACCTGTTTTTTAAATTTGTTAACTTTTGGTGTTAGAATTTTGAATATAATTTATAATTTGAAAACTTTGGTTATGTAACTGAATAAATAAGAGTGGAATCATTCGGTTTGGTTCCATTCGATTTCATAGAGTCAATAGTTTCATTACTAATAATCATTTGTTCTCGATTCGATTCTAAAGAAGATCGAGCCGAACCATTCCCCATCTGATTAAATATGCTGACGATATTCGTAAAGATCAAATGTAAAACTAAAATGAAAAAATAAACGAATATTCCACCTAGAAAATGTATAAAATTTCATAGCCAATAGCAGAAGGCCAAAATCCCCCATCCCTGATCATAAACTGATCTCTCATTTCCACCTCTTATTATTCTTGCAATCTCGTTCTACCCAAACTGAACCTTAAAACAAACAAAAATCATGGAACTCCTAAATTCACCTCTATCGTCTGATTGACATGTCTCCGCAGCCACAGTTACCACCACCACAACTACCAGCTTCACCGTCGTCTTACCACCACCACCTTCTTAATAAAACGAAGTCGCTCCCTGACGTTATTTTCACTGTCTTCTCTTTATTTATTCTCTTCTCCTCTTCTCCTAAACCCACCTCCGTTTACTCTCTCCCAAATAACAAAATCTCTTTCCCATTAAACCTCCGAAGATTCCTCAAATCTCCCACCATGTCCTCCCCCTTACGAAACCCTACAAACCGTCCCTTTGCCACCCCTCAGTCTTTATCCGATTGGCTCGAGCCGCGGCTTCCCTCCGATTCCTTCGCCTCTTGGGGGGTCAAGCCGGGAACGAAGAACGTTCATAACTTATGGCTCGAAATCTCTGAAGGTGAAACCTTGCTCGCCGATTCTACCCCTCCCGTCCGCACCGTTGAGGTTGTGATCGTGCGTATTATTCGAAATGACGGAAAAGTCCTTGTTGAATCACACCAGGAGTTGTCCAACGGTGACGTTCGTACCCGGTGCCGGCCCTTGTCGGAGAAAATGAAGCCTGGAGAATCCGTAGAGGCTGCCGTCTTTAGAGCAGTTAAGGAAGAGCTGGGATCCCTAATTAAAAATGGGGATTTTCAGAGTTTTGATAATAATGATTATGATATTAATGGCATAGTGAAAATTGTGCCGAATTCTTATGTAAAGAAGGTGGAAGACAGGGCTTCTGCATCGTATCCGGGATTGCCAGCTTGTTATGTATTGCATACCGTGGTTGCCGAGGTGGAGTGGTTGCCGGAAGGCGAATTCTGTACAGAGGAGGTGGAGGAATACGAGGATTTTGTGGGGAGGAATATTGCGGATAGCGCAGTTCATTGTAAAAAGCATTACTGGAAGTGGGTCGATTCTAATTCGGTTTGAAATTTAATTGCTGGATGAGGTGAGTTTCGAACTCCCAATTGGAGCTTGAGTTTTGGATATTGTTAGTATATTTGTCAATGGTACAGTAATAGTTGTTCTGTATCCTTTTTATGATAGTTTTGTTCTTGTGAACACGAGATGATAATGTTTATGCTGAAACTCTGAAAGTATAGTTGTTAAATTAACACCAGAAGAATGAAATCTTGAATCCTGATTCAATTTTGTTAAGATCTTCATTACTTTCTTACATTCAAGTGAATTATGATTGCAGGGAGGAATTTTGGAATGTTCTCACGGGAAACTAAATATCATTATCATCGTTTCTTGTACTAGCCAAGCATGCGTGGTTGATTTGTGAATTGAACTCTTAAAAACACCATCTATTTACACAATCATAGCTTAAGCTGATAGTCTTGTCTGCATGTGCATTCTCGTCTTTTTCTCGTTTGTAGATTTCTAATTTCCTAAAGAATCTATCCTCTATGTTGTGACTACCTTTTGAATCTTTTCTCAAATCCTTCTAGGTTTTAGATATTAGTTTTAGCTTCTAGACAGCCCAGGGTCCTCTAATTACAAAATTATGTTTGGGATGGATGTAAAGTTCCTTTCTGTTATATTCAGTTAGTATTAGTAAGTGCTCCTTGGTTAGTGAGTAATCTCTTCCATGATGAACCATTGACACCAGTCCTACATTTTGTATTAGTGGGCAAAGGAAAAAAGGGACTCATCGTGTATTCCAGACAAGCAAGGAAGTCAACCTCTATCAATATGCAACATAAATTCTGTCAATGGCAGGTGTGGGGCACATGTCGATGGCGGTGGTGGGAAAGCAAGAGGTGAAATCAATCCTATTCATCCTAGCAGATGATCTGAACCGATTTTGTTGAATGATTGGATCTAGAATGTATTTCTACCTTAAGTGGGGTTAGAATCATCATCCACAAGAGTATAGATTTGGGTTACTGGTCTGAACAACTCCATACCAATCCTATTTGAATTGTCCAAACAAAAGTTGAAACCCCATGTTAACTGAAAGAATAACCATGAAACAAGTAGCAGGACCTAGTAATTGACAGATGTAGAGGTGGCATAGGGTGAGACAACACTTTTGCAAATATTGGGACTTCTGGCTAGTTGTTGTTTGGATGGCAGAAGTGGATGAGAAAAGGTAGCTTCAAAATGGACAGTGGAGGAAGGGCTGAGGTCTAGCGATTATCAGTGGGTAGGGATGAGAATTTTACTCATCCTGTAGTTCTTTATGCATTATCAAAGGTCCAAGTTCTTAGATAACAGTAACTTCTGCCTGAGGACTTGGAATTTCTGAACCACTGTTTTGGGAGTGTAGAAGGATGTGCATAGATCACTTATGTTTAGGTAAAATCTCAATTTAGGTAGAAGCCCAACAAGCCCATGCGTTTACCGTGATCCCTTGTGGCATGTTTGCTTTGGAGGATTGGATAGCACTATTTAATAGAAAGACCTTGTTTGAAAGTGATTTTTTGAGTCATTTGTCTCCCACACTCATTTTCAATCATACATTCCCCAAATAATCATTTTTCATGTTTTCCTTTATTTTTTCCAACTTATTAACCAGATGTTCTAAAAAAATCACTTCTCAAGAGATCTCTCCCACAGAAGTACTAAGAAAGAAATTAAAATCTTGTTTATTATACTATCATGCGACATGCCAAACACTCACTCAGAGAGACGCAAAATATGCTTACGAACCTGCTCTCTGCTTCAATTGACTTTCATGCCTTGACTATGTTTAGCACTATGAACTGAATATCAATTTTAAAATCTTCCGAGTATGGATAGGTTGAGGCCCTTCAAACAGTCTGTACTTTGAGTTCTTGAGTATTGCATTTGGGTTCGAATTTGGCGAAACATCAACTTGTGGCAACAATAAAAACTGACTTTATGTTCCAAACTGCGATCTTCATGTTGATATAAAAAGGGAATTTCTCCTCTTTTTATCTATCTTGATTGCTGTGATTCCTTGCTCATCCTTCCTTTGAGCTTTTCATTGCAAGCTGCCTTCGTCTGCCTTTCCTCCTGACCGTGGCCATTGGACTTAGTGAATCCCTTCTTTTTCCTTGCAACCTCGATGAATTGTTGCAAATACGTCTGCTGTAAACAATTCTGCTAGTCCATTTCTGCTTGTGCTGATTCTCCAGCAGCATTCTGGCCGTTGTGGCCAGCAGCGTTCTGGCCATTAACATCCAGTCAGTTTTCATCGTTAGGGTGCGAGTGGGAATTCCCAGTTGCTTGTCCGGTCACAGGGCAGATCAAGTAATTCATATAAAATTGCAAGTATTGAAAGGCTTTTTAAGCACATAAGAGGTACATAAGCTCCTAGGATAAATGCTGACTAACATTATTTCTAGGGCCCATAAGAAACCTAATCATGAGAAAAATTTCAGTTTTAACTTTTAGCAATCAAAAATTTAAATCAGCCCTTAAGAAGGTGAAGAGTACTAGTTCTTCCCTGTCATCAGCTCTCACGCGACTGCAAAAAGGAAATTCCTAAGCCATGTTCTCGTCACAATAGTAACAATAACAACAAAGTAAGTCATGTTACCTATTGTGAATTTTCCCCATAGAAATCACATCCATCAACGATTTTATAACTCTTCGGAACACCAATCTTGAAATGTTTTACCCGCACCCATTTGCAGAAATTATACAAAAGACCCCATAGCTTCTTCCACCAACTTTTGACTTGTAAAAAGCATGTCTACAAGTTTGAATTGTTGGAGAAAAAAAGTTGCACTTATTTAGATTTTAGTTGTAAAACGTGAAAGCTTCATGCGTTGAATTCATGATCTCAGATATCACGTTGAATCATATAGTATAAAAGTTTAAGGAGCCGTTCTCTTTGTGTTTCAGTTTTCTATTTGAGTTTTGAATTAGTTTTGTATTTTGTGTTTTGAGTGTCTGTTTTGAAATTTCTGAAAATGTGTTCTTTTTGTCATTTTAAAAAACAGAAAACTGGAAAACGCGTTTACTTTGAAATCTTGAGAATATTTTTTTTTTAATAATATTTTATTCAATAAATCTGATTTTTCAATAAATTTTAATAGTTTAATGTTAATATACTATTGAATAACAAATAAATTTTGAAGTTGGTGAATCTTGAACTATTTTTTTTTTAGATATAAAAAACACAACCTAAATTAAATTTGGTAAAGTTGCATAAAAGGGGAGCACTAATCTCATGTTGACACAGTAATAAATATTTTGAAATCAATCTAATCGATTTCATATTAGTGCTCACAATTCTTGCCAAATAAAATTTGATCGTCTAAATATGATGACTATCATCAGTGATAATAAATAACATTATTCATTGATTATAGACAAACCACTTACAAGTAACATAAGCACACAGACTTTAGAAAATGCAATGATGCATCGACATCAGTCTATTGCAACATATCTTTTCAAACTAGAGTTCAAGTTTCAATCTCTTACAAAGTAAATTAAAAAAAAAAGTAAAACACATTTGCACTAGAATACAAAGATAGATGTGGAGAAACGCTATCCCACATAGCCATCAGTCATTGCCCTTCGCACATTAGATTCAAACATCTTCGGGTTATCCCTCAACACTGCAGCTGCATCAGGATTGAGAAGGTCCTCATGATTTGGTTCCTGCACAAATACAAGTCCCCATGTTAGAGAGTAGGATTAAACTAAAATTTAAGCACATTTCATATCAGAAAGAGAACTTGCTTCTCGATTCATACCACATAAAGAGTGAAACAAGAGAAACATATAGCAATAGGCAAAACAACCATTAGCAGTTTCTATTTATTGGTCTAATAAACATGAATTGAGGTACTCAATCAACCAACCAAAAGCTACAATGGTACTCTGAAATCTGAAGACAAATACTGGATATCGAATTTGTCAATACCAGCATAATTACCATGAAACCACAATGCAATGCACAATAACAAACACCTTAGTTCTACCGAAGCTAGAGCTAGATAATTACGGGATTGGACTTATCTTGTGTCTTCAAAAACACAACAAGCAACTAACCAAAGAAACAGACAACAGCATCTGATCAATAATAAACGACGAATTGGATTCTCTTCCAGCACTCTGATTGGCATACATTCCAACTAACATTTCACAATATCCAGCTTACCTTCTTGATAAACACTCAGCCCACATCACAAAACCCTTCGAAAACTTCAGTTCCAATTACAGAACACAGCTTTCAGCAACACGCAGATCACTAAACGACTTACAAACCAAAAACCAGAAACCCCAAATCAAGAAATGTCACAAATCTTCAAAATAAATTCTTCAAAACCAAGAGATTGGCTGAAATTTAACCAATAAGATGCCGAATAATCCATGGGAAATTGATTTCAAGAATAATCAAAGAAAAGATACTAACAAAAATGATTTTAGATGATTTCAGATCAGTGATGTGTACCTTGGAATGACCGGTAGGATGTCGAGGAACTCGCTGGAGAACATCGAGAAATGAGGTAGGATTGTCGTTAATTTTGGCTGTGGCGGACCGACGGTGGTGGTGTCTGTGGCGATTTGGGCGGTGGTTGGATGTGGCGATTTGGGCGATGGGATGCGGTGGTGCAGTGGTGGTTGGGTCTCTGTGGTCATTGGCGTTGGAGAACAGAGATCCGGTGAGAAGAAATAAGGAGGATACAGATTGGTGGAAGGGAGATGGAACAGAAATGGAAGGATTTGGGATTGTACTGTTCCAAAACATCATTTCCTGTGTTTTTGAGTTTTCACTACTTCTGTGTTGAAAAATCCAAAAACGGGTTTTTTTCCGTTTTCATGTTTTGTGTAATAATTATTTTTTCGTTTTCAAAAAACGCGTTTTTGAAAATAGGAAAAAGAATGCATTTTCACTGTTTTGGAAAATCGAAAACAGAAAACGACCCGAAAACGGCAAAGAGAACAGGGCCTAAGCTTTTAGACCAATCATTTCAACAAAAACGAAAGGCAAAAAATACTACTTTATAGAAAGGAGGGAGAGAAGTTTCGCCAGTAATTTCAGCCTTGTAAGATGCATATACTTGTAACTGCCTCGTAGTAAATCCTGACTTTCTTGCTTGGATTGTTGGATAAGAGATTGAGGTGCAGTAGAGCTGATCAGGTTCAGACCTGAGAGGTTGAATTAATGGATATTGACATCTTTTAGGGATAATTGTTGCTTTGTCGGGTGTAGAATGAGCCAAACAAGGAAGATAAGAGACAGGAAAGTGAGCAGAAATGTAGTGAAAGCAAAGAAGAGTTTCTTGTGAAACTTGTTGAAGCTGAATCCTTTCTTAGCACAATGTTTGGGGGATTTTGCATGGATTTGAGACATTTTCGCAGGGAGAGGGGGGAGTTTGATATGCTGAGTAAAGGAGGGAGTGGGTGGGGTTTCTTTTAAAGTTTTGTGCAGGGAAATGTTCGGTATAACTATTTGCACGATCGCTCGTGGGCTCACCTCGTAGAAAGCGAATTCATAGTAAGCAAGAGGGCTGGGACGGTGGGCCAAAAGATTCCTACGACAAATGCCATCCCTGCACATTAGGACCCTCCACATCATTGCTTATATCGGTAACTTCACCGTCTCCAAAGTCTTGGTCAATACAAGTTCTTTTTCCTATGACCTTTTTAATGTTCACCATTGTAAAATAGTCTATATAATGAACTGACCTTATTTCCAATGGCACGAGTAGATTAAGATAATTTTATTTTTATTTTTCAGGTATATCCTTGTTCAAAACCAGCACCACATCCAACATTTCAAAAACCCTAATAAATCTCAATACTCAGAAATATTTTATTACAAAATAATTATAAAAAATGAGTTAGTGTTTAGGCGAGAGCTGAAATGATTTATAATTGAAGAAAAGGGCTTAAATTTTGCTGAGGTAAGATAAGGACATGGAAAATAAGTAAACTTTGTCCATCTTTGAAATGTGTAGTTAAAAATGTGGAATTGAAGTTTTGTATTGATTTAGACGTCGTCTATCTTCGCTCCGTATTGCTTTGCTTTGGGTACGAATGATTTATGCAATACAAGCAGTGTACATACTGTAGTTTGAGGGACAAAACAACTCCAAGCAGTCGGTCGTCCTGAACAGAAAGAAGTGGCATTTGAAAGTGTACAGCAAAGGGACATTAGTTGTCTGCTGGAGTCAGAGTCCCTATCAAATTTCAATAATTAAACAGTCAACATGGAAATTGGAAATTTCTAAGCCAAGATTATGCTTAAACTTAATTTGAATAGATATTGAATTATATAGGTTCAATGAAGAACAAAAGATTATGCAAGAAATACAACTTAACTTGTACAAACTCTTAATTGCCATTTTCCAAGCCTATCACTCAATACTGCTTAAGCAATTCAAACTTCAGTTGATTATATAGTTCAAACAATAGTAGAACACACTGTCCCTTGCTTGGAGCTCAAGGGGCCTGATGGTATGGAATTGAATGGCAAAATAGCTACACAGTTTACATTGAACCTATACCTCCCGGAAACCCAAGTTCCAACCCTCCATCTAAGTCGTCCGATCACCTTCAGAGTCAAAACAAATTTCCCGATTCTCTGATCACGTCCAACTTCATAACCGAACGATGGAGCCACTGGTATCTGATTTCCAGCCAAAGACGCACTCAAGAGGTTAGTCTCTTCATTCCCTTGATAGAAAGGTGGGAGCGAAGTTTCTTGAGTGATTATTTGACCCTTATAAGATGCATATACTTGTAACACGTCGTAGTAAATCCCAACTTTCTTGTTTGGATTGTTGGATGAGAGAGTGAGACGAACGGTAGAGTTAATCAGGTTTGAACCTGAGAGGTTGAGTTGATAGATATTGACGTCTTTTAGAGAGAATTGTGGCTTTGTGGGGTGTAGAATGAGCCAAACAAGGAAGATAAGGGATAGAATAGCGAGCAGAAATGTAGAAAAAGCGAAGAAGAACTTCTTGTGGAACTTGTTGAAGTCGAATCCCTTTTTAGCACAATCTTTGGGGGATTTTTCATCGACTCGAGACATTTTCACACACACGGAGAAGGAGGAAGTTTGATGAGTTGAGGAAAGGAAGTGATGGGGTTTCTTTTAAACAACTTACAAGAAAAAGTGACTTATTTTTAAATAATTCTCATTTGCGTCGAAATAAGCTAAAATTATTTCCGGTTTGATAGACAAAAAGTTGTTTTTTAAACCCTACTTCTTTGCTTATAAGAAAACATTTTAAAGGAAAGGAAGGAGTGGAAATGGTGGGGTTAAGTGCAAAAAGCAGCAATTATTTTCTCTTTCGAGGGAAGTTCAAAAGGCCCACCTCGGGGGGTGGGGTGGGGGTTTAAATATGAGATTTCACCTATGAATTTCTGGAATATACTTCGTAGAAAATTATGCCTAACATTTTAATTACATTTGAGGTTCTTAATTTTTGTTCATTATAATACTTATATTTTTAACGATTTTTCATGTTATTTTTATTCTCAAAACTTTCCATTAATTAACACACTTTATATTAATAACAATTTCAGGTCAAAAAGTCCGTTGAAATAATGTAAAATAACTTATTTTATCACCATATTTTTTTAAAAATACATAAGTTTTCTCTCATTTCAAAGTATGAAAACAAAATGTTTTGATATAAATCATTATCATGGACGAAACATACTAATTAATGGACTGTAATTAAAATATGGTGTGTGAAATAAAAATTATGGTAGCAATAGAATCACCCTTCAGCTAAATACAGGAATCAATTATTTCATATCAATTAAATACCATACAATCTCTAAATGACAATTAGAGCTCGTTTGGTAGAGATTAAAATCGGATTAAAATTAAAAATTAGTCGTTATTGTTGACTTTTATTAAACAAGTGGAACCCAACAACGACTATATTTTCAATTTTAATTGGTACCAAACAGGCTCTTAATAAGAAGGGCGTTCATCTCATTTTTTTTTTGATCTCATTTTCAATTACACATTCTCTTAATAAAATAATTTTACATACAAAACCAAAAATAAAAAAATCTTACTTATTAATTACACATACTTCAGAAAAAATATTATTTATAAAATATATTCTCTTAATTATTTTTGATAGTGGATATTCTAAAGTTCGTTCAAAAACTCGAAAATTATAGATAAACTGCAATAAATTTGTCCAATTCCTATGTTCTGGTTTCATATGTAAACACCGTATAGAGTTTTGTACGAGATCTCGACTCGACTCGAATTGAACTGAATAATACAAATATACATTGATTTGTCGAATAGAGCTAAAATTCTTGGTATTCTTCTCAATAAAATTTGAAGTCAAGTCCACGAACCTTGAAATAGTGGCGATATGATTTATGTAAAACTTTATTTTCACAATTAGCCCTTCAATCATGGAAAAGTTGGTCTACCCCATCCATTATAAGTGATTTTTAATCTGAACCGTTCCTTTCATAAATTGTGGCCTTTCCTTTCTCATCATGTCTGTCACTAGAGTGGAACTATTCAAGGTTGAAGACAAAATATTTCTCTTTTACCTTTTTGAGTGTGGCTGCATATACATGGCTTGACATGCACAATGAATCTAATTGTTTTGAAGTCATTGGCTTTTATGTACATGCTTGAATGCGGATACGTAGTCTCGAACTTCGTCCTAAGTATATCCTATTATACTACTTGATCTCTATTCTTCAATCTTAGTTAAATCTGCCTCCAATAATCCTCAAATAATGTACCTTACTCTGTTTGAACCCGAGAATAGATTTTGTAATAGTATTTTTTTTTTTCCAAGAATGTGTAGGTAGTAAGTAGAAAAAAAATCTTGGATTATGTGCAAAATTATTTTATTGAGAGAATATGTGACAGGAAATGAGAGTGAATTTTTAAAAATTGGGGCTCAAACAGGAGCTTAATCTTTATTCTTTGCAGTCTTACTTCAGTCAGCGCCGATTTTTCGACTAAAATATTGAAGATGTTTGCAAGTAAACACAGAACTGCAACAATAACATCATTCTGGTGGAAATGAAAATAGAAGATGATAACATATAATCAAGTTGAGCTGTATGTTCCAGCAACAAAGTTATAGGTTTATGGAAAGATTTATCTATATATATAAACAGCCCGCAAAAAGAAACCGCAGCCCCCTAAGAGTTAATATACAGAGGACATCTTAAAAGGAATAAGGATTTTACAACAATTTAGTTATGACATGTTTGGCAAGATGAAATTGTACAATATGTACAATATCAAATAGTACTAAGAAAAAAAAAGAGGCTAAATTCTAATACTACGTAATAAAGATGCACTGATGAGGCTGATTGTATCTCTTTCTAATATTACATACCAAACATGCACTAATAGGCTGATTGCTTCTCACGGTTTGTCCATGTTTTAGTCCACTTCAATGACCTTGTGTTTATCTAACTAGTTGATGAGTTTCCAGGAGCCGGATCATTTTGAGCTTGACGAACAAACTGCCCTTTCACCCGGGGACGTTGTTCAGCAAGTTTTTTTCTGCTCTCATATCTCACCTGTGATTGAAGTCCACAAGTGAACAGGTTTCAGTTTTGGAAATCTTTAACAAAGCTAAAGAGAGAACAAGTCACAATGAGCAACTGTTTTCCATTTCCTATTGGATATCCTTTTCTCCGGGTTAGTTTTCTAACAATGGCTCGTGCACTACAATTATAAGCAATAATTAGCAGATGTCAACTAAAATCCTAAACAAATCCGTTCGCAACTCTACATATGACATCTCCAAATGGGAAATCAAGAGGGAAAGCAATGCAGCTTATTCTCTACCTTATTCCGATGCTTTGGAAACATGATTAAATAAAAAAATTGTACGTCTAGTACCAAATTATGATATGATCCGAAGCAAATCTAACTAGGTAAGAATTAGTTTAAAAGGACTGATATATATACGTCAGTTAGAATACGATAGACATCACGATCATGAAAAATATCAGTGATGTACCTTTTTCTCGTAGCATCTTTCTTTCCTCTTCAAGCGGAACTTTGTTAGTGCTGCTGCTCTTTGAACAGATCGATGAGAGTTTCCATCATGAAGAAGGATAACTTCTTCATCTTCACACTCTGTTGTAGCCTTAAAACCTGAAACTGCATTTATTTTGCCCGTTTCTTGATTTGATACTAGTCGTGATTCCCCACACCCTTCAGTCGACGCGACCACATAGCTTCCAGATCCAATGCTGTAAAGATGACTTACAGTGCCATTACAGAAACTGCTATTTGTACTGTGGTCTGTAGCGGAACATATATGTCCTCGACCCTCAAATGTTTCCAAGGTATTCTCCTGTTTGTTGTTGGCCTGATCAGTGACATCATTGATTCTTTGATCCATCAGATCATGAAACTGTTGAGACGCCCCAGTTTGATCATTTGATGGATAAAACGAACGGACTTGTGGGCGATATATTGGAGATATTGAAGAACCATACGCGTTACCTAGAGTTCCAAACCTTGAACCTCGGACTGGAATCGGGAGAGGTGCAACTTTCTGCTCAGTGTAAGGATGCATGATTTTGGCTTGTGCCGGTACAACAGTAGCCACAGAGACGTGTTTCTGAGAGCTTAACGTCGGAACATGCGTGTTCGACTCGTAATCAAGGGTGTGATTGGAATTGATTTCATAGTCTTTATGTTGATTACAGTTGCTAGGCGATGTTGAGTGATGAAGCTGTGATGTCTTATTAACATACCTGCATTCATTGTTTTCTGCTTTATAAGACATCTATTTCTATCCCATAAATATCCAAAAAGAGAAAACAGAGAAATCACATTATTCATTTCATTTCAGCGCTAAAAGTAAAACAAATTTCTGAAGCATTATTGATTTGTAACAAAATTGTCAAAGCTTTCCATTTGCGCCACTTTTAGTAGAAATCAAAGATGATTTTGAAGTAGAGACAGATCAATCTCATTGTCTGGGCAAGTAGAAACTCACCGAGAAAAAGCTGATGCATCAGAATGGATTAATTTAGGCCTTTCATCAGTTACTTGATTCACGGAGCAACTAGGGTCAGATCTTCGAAGAGAGAGATCCAAAAGGGGCGAAAGATCATTCTTGTTTCCACCAGTACCAGAATTGAAACTTTTACAAGTGCCTTTGAGGTAATTATCAAAAGCTCCGATTAAGTCAATGGCATCTCTCGAAGAATTCAATAGGACATGATCACTTTCAGGAGTTTGACCAATGACATTAACACGTCCCCAACAATCACCAGAAGTTTTATCCTCTCTATGAATTGTATCATTACCGATGCTGGCAGCCACCTGCGTACCTTTTTTTTGACAAAATATACAGAAGTGTTGGACATTTACCTTACCACAAAACTGAAGGGGTCATTAAAAAACATAGAAACAAGAACATTACCTTGACCATCATCATCAGGCAACACAAATCTGTTGCCCACCTGATTTCTTTCTTGAATCGATATATTTATGTCATTTGAACGACTGGTTTTCCACTTCTTCTGTGAGATGCCCTGTATGTGTCCTGTATCTGCTCCTTCAATGTCCGCTTCAGGCTTTGTGCATGAGCTCTGCACAGAAGACAGAAAGTGGATGGTTTACATAATTCTGGCTTTCTGGATGATAACTCGTTGAATAACTCTAAACCATGAACATGTTTTCCGATTTATGGAACATAAATAACACATAATATGCTTAATTGTCACATGATCAAAATTAGGCCGAGAACCGCAATTTGCAAATGAAAACAATCCACTATTACTGTCCTCTTCAGACGCCAGAACATTTCTTCTTCCAAGAATGGAAAGATTTCTATTAGTTATGGTCGGATTAAAACGTTCAAAAAATCCATTATTAAAGTCCTATTTCTTACAGGAACGGCGGTAAAAGAAAATGATCTTGAGCTCCGGGGATCTGTTTCGCTGAGTAATGGATATCAATCAAACACTTGAACTGGCTAGAATACATAATATATTTGATTAGCGAAGGTCTTAAACATTCTGTAGTATGCAGTATTAGACAGTGTTTGAACAACGTTTTAGCTTTCTTTTCTTCTTTAATATATTATTTAGTACATTCTAATCCACTGAACGTATCAGCAATGTCCAAGGTGAACATCAGGTGTCTACCTACCTATGGATTTTTTTACTACCATATAAAGCATGAACAATACATAGTGCGTCTCAAAGAAAATGTAATGTGAGAGAGAAAAAAAATTACCTGAGCATCGCTTCCTTTCTCAATGCATTCACGATTCATCTGAATGCATGCCATATGACCACTTGAATAGTTGCTTACAGCATTGTTTTCAGCTGTGGCTTCAACCTTTTGTTGAGCAATACTTTCATCTGGATGCCCAAGGCCACTTCCACTCGACTGACATTTGATAATATGAAACGAGTTTCGTTAGAATTTTTTTAGTTTAAATATAAGAATTGAAATGAAATATTGGAGAAAAATGAGGCTTAAGCTTACAGCTTTTCTCCTCCAGACATGCTGCCACAAGTTCCTTAGCTCATTTCTCCTGACAGGCTTGACAAGAAAATCAGCAGCACCTCTCAACATGCACTTATAAACTGTGCTAACAGAATCGTGCGTCGACATCACTGCATAATGAAGAATTTTTTTTGACAAAATATTACCTAGAGTGGTACTGGAGAATATATCAAGAAAAAGAAAAAGCTAAAATTTTGTCCATTGTACACAACGCTGTGCATCAAACATGCAGAAATAATCTTCAAATAACTGGAGTGTAAGGTTCTCGGATTAAGCACAATGTAAATTTGACGTACTTATTACGGGAATGTTCTTGCAGTTATCATGCTCCATCATTAAGGTAAGAAGTGCATATCCAGAGATGGATGGAAGCTCGACTTCTGTCAATACGAGGTCTATGTTACGATGTCTTTCTTTCAATACCTCCCATGCTTTCAAACCATCTGGAACAGCAGCAACTGTGGCAAATAAAGAAATATGTGAGTTCTCTTTCACGTTGACAAATCATTATAGGGAGGTACTGGTGTTAATGGAGAAAGAAGAATATAAATTCCACACCTCTTGGTCTATATCTTCCCTAAAACGACCCCGATTAAATCTTTATATATTTGGGAATTTGTGGTCGAGTATAATTAGACTCCACATAGTTCGATAATTGGGGGTTGGGTTGTGACCATGAGGAAAGTTAATCCAAAACCTTCCGAAGTGGATGCACGTTGGTATTGAATCATTAGGGGGCTTCATTCTGTCCTACATATTATGACAGAACAATAAGACTCGGCTTCACCAAATCCATAGCTACAACATATAAGCAGAGCAATACTAACTGCAACTTTCATGGATGGATTAAGTGAAAGGGAAGAATTATTGTTTAGTGACATTTCAGGGCTCCTGTCCCACAAATCCTCAACCAGATCTAGCCAGAAAATTCACTAAAAGAAGAAAACAGAAAAAGGTGAAACAGACAAGAGATTGAGAGGCAGCCGTAATCACGAATTCTTACTCAGGTGTGTGGATGACAAGGCTGTGCAGAAACTACGACGGAGAAAAATGAAAATGATTACGGAGATAAGTTATCAAACATGATTCATTAACAATTCCCTCGAGCACTCAGCCTTGTTAAATAAATAAGTTAGCCCGCTCTAACAGATTAAGTTTTCAGACGAAACAGTTTAATGTTCTGATAAAATAAAAGCTGAGAATTCATTTCTTCTGATGAACAAATAAATCTGGCGAGTTAATCTCGTTTAAGCTGGAGTAGTTTAACAAACTTTACTGAGTTAAATTATAAAGCGTGGTACTAACCTCTATAACTGCATTTCCGGAGAAGAGCAGCAATAATCTGCCTAGTCGAATCATCAGCTTCCACCAACAACACCCTCACAACCATTTTTGGAAGAAACCTCTCCCACTTCACAAAAGAACCACCACCAGCTCCGCCGCCACCTTCGCCACCACCATCCCCTTCATTCTTCTTCTCCATCTGATTTTCCTCTGTTTCATTCACTTGCAATTCCATTCCTCTTTCATCCATTTCCATGATTCTTACTGTACAAGTGTACAACTTTCAAAGCAAGAAGAACACGACTCCTCCTAGTCTCCTGAAAAAAGAATAACAAAGGTTTTGATTTTCTCACCAGTACTTTTACTGACAGCATAAATATCTGAAGACCACATTTCTTAAATTGATCCAGTGGTGACTCTTTCTAGTCCCTCTTTAACCGCCTCACATCGGATGGCTCAAATTTAATGTTGTCATTACCAGTGCTGACATATCTGTACATAAAGTTAGATACGAAAAATATCAGAAGCCTCGTACGTATGGCCCAAATTCGCCCCAAATTCGCCACGCCCTAAGTCTTCCAATCAAAAAGTTAAATCTCATTGGATTGGTTGATGGTCTATTGGCCCTCTCTCCACACACACACCTCTCTGCGTGTATCTCTGTTTCTCTCTCCTCCTTTTGGTTGGTGGAAGTTGCAAAATAGCGGACCACATAAACCCCATATTTAATAAAATATACATAGATATTTTTAAGTGGGTCCCAGAAGAAGATATTTGGCTCTGATGGATAGTACCTTGACACCTGGATACAACTCTTGAGATCTTTCATTTGTGGCTTCGGAATTGTCAAATGTTTATCTGTATTAATCATTATTTTCTTCGAAACAAATCGATACTTTTATAATATGCCTGTGCTGCCACTGAGTTTATCAGATGCTCTCTCACTGCAACTTGGCACCAATCCTACCATCAGTATTAACTGTTAAAACATCCCACCTGCGGCAGTAGTACCACTAGAATAATTATAAGTTTATAACCATTGGTGTATATGCTACACATTATATTTTAGGACCTTTCACATTATGCTTCCAATTCTGAACTTTAATTTTTTCTTTAATTCACTTCTTGTATCTTTTAGTTAATTAATTGAGTACTCTTACAACAAAGAATCAAGGAGTACAATACATCAAGAACTTATCAAACTATTACAACCAAAAATCAATCAAAGGCATCTTGGTATTGATCAAAATGGGGCTCAAATTATTGTACCCTTTTGTACAAGCCAGAACCTCAAAATACACATACCTAAAAAGCCCAAACTCACATATATTAGAACCAAGATACAAGAAAATAGTCAAAGTAAATTCAATCTGCAGAAATTAAAATGAACACAGCAGATTTTTCGGCCGAAGCTCCAGAGGTTCGGTATAAAACCTAATCCCCTATTGAGCATCCACAAAAGGATAACGCTCGGTTGCACTACACAGTCTTCAAACTGGCAACGAAAGGTTACAAGAGTTCAGCTAACAAATAGAATACAGATCAGAGACTTATCTCTTC
>CAIGRF010390709.1:70787-81049 GCA_903798235.1 Fraxinus ornus | reverse complement strand
CACGATCTTTTGTCGAGTTCTTCCTAAGGAAATATTAATGTGGATCATCGATATTTTAATATTAGTATCTACTTTTTGGTATTTGTGTTAATTGAATTAATCTTATTGAATATATTGTTATTTATGTGTTTTTAAATTATGCTACGTTAATTTGTAAAAGTTACGAATGAAAATGTCATTAGTTGTATTTATGTAGTGTTATTGTAAATGTTAAAAAAATTAATTATGGTATGGAATCGAACGGAACGGAACCGAACCCGAACGGTTCCATAATTATATTTGGACCCGACGGTTCCATTTATTAAATACCCGAAAATTTTGGAACCAAAAAAACTCGAACCGAATCGACCCACGGCCAACCCTAATTTGATCAAAGAATCTTAATCATGGATGATTTTGATCTTCTGCTTGGAATATTTTTTGGGTTCAGAACTCTAGTCAATAACTAATAATGCATTCAAGACTGTTATTATCATCTTGGTCATCTGTTGAACCACCCTAATCATCAATGCAAGAAAAATATGAACATTAACCTAACATTTGACAACATTTGCTTCAATTTCATATTCAATCCTAATATACGCGGCTTGACTCGCTTTTCATGGACGAACCTTATTACCAGTTTTCTATCATATTGTACTTGATAAGTGAGTTATCTATCCTCCTATATGCTTATTCGGTGATAAGTTATATGAAGACGGGATCGATTTTCTTGAATTTGATCAATCATAATGTTCATAAGAATGTAGAAACTCCCCATCCAAACCAAGATAACCAAATTTAGAATCTGCCACCAGGCGTGGAGGTGGGGTAGGTGGGGGAAGATATGCACTCAATGAGACAAGTTCACACAGAGAAAGAGTCAAAAATCTTGACAAGAATTGGACCCACACTCCACCAATTTCACAATGAGATGTTCAATCAAGAAAGCAATCACACAATGCGCATGATTTTCTTATCAACAAGGGGATCAAAACATGAAAGTGCGAAAACAAAAAATAAACACAGTTAAAAAAATAAGTAATTATTTATTAGAAGCATATAACCAAACAGTACAAGAATACACACCAAAGATTCATGTCCTTGTAGAGAAGACAATTCAAACCACAGTTTTTACAATACAAGCTCACAGGTAGAAACAAACAACAATAGTTGATAATGGATTGGCACAAGCAAATACAGAATGAATCCTTGGGTGGGAGATGAGGGGTCCTCTCAATACTATAGACCAATACCATGGAGATTTTGAAGAAAAAGCGTAAAATCTAAGAAGCAATTGAGAATGGAAGGTGGGACCCCAATAGTCAAGCGCATGCACTTAATCCATGGAGTTTCTCAACAATCCTGGAAAAGGAGTCTTCATTTACAGCACAGCACACCACTATCCACCACCATGCATTCAAATCTGCTATGCTTACTTTAATCCCCAAAAGCTTAAAAACAATCATTTCAAGTCAACAATTATAGCCTGATTTTTCTTCTCCACCTGAGAGTAAAGAAAGTATACATCAAATTTCATCCCGTTAAACTCCTCTTTTATTGGCCCACACTACATACTGCTGCACTATTAGAGTGAAAAGCATGGTGGTAAAGGTTTTGCAAAAGCAAAAGTCACCTTACAACTTTCAAATACATAGATAATTTTATTCAACTCACACTTAATTGTTTCTTGCTAATGATTCTACTCAACCAACATAAATCTCCACTCCAACAACCCTTGTTGAATAAAAGGATTATATGCACTCAAAGGTAGCTAATTTCCAAAGTTTCGGCCTCCAGCTTCAAGGAGTTCAAGTAAATTATAGCTTTATCAATTATCAACAGTGGATCCTTGTTCTTTAACCCAGGAATGATACTCTCGAGAATTTTCAGTGACTCGCGAATCTTAATCTTCTTTACTCTTTTAACGGAATCAATATCATCATAAAAGTTGTTCTCACCGGCACAGCTTGATTCCTCACCATCCTCGTAATTTTGTTGACTACCAATTTTCACTGGACCTCCCGTGTCCACCAGTGATGATTTCTTGTACCCACCGTCAAGCAATTTTTGCCTTTTAGTTGGGCCATTAGAACTGGCAACTTCCTCAACTAGTTCCCCAATTTGTATGTCCTTGTCATATCTCTCTTCAATAGTGAATGGGGTATGCCCCGTGCTAGTTACTTCATCATTCGCACCATCATCATCATACTCATCATTGCTATTTGAGTACAGTAAAGCATTGATTTCTTCAGTGTCTTCATGCACCTCACTTCCTCCAGTTAAATGATTTTCATCCCATTTCTCCTGAACAATTGGCTTCACCAAGGACTGTTGTTCTTGCTCCGTCTGAACAGCCACTTCATCACACGTGCCATGACCTCCAGAAGCAGTATTGGAGGCAATAATTTGATTTTGGGAAGGAAAGAATGATGGGCCAAAGAACAATCTAGTGTTGTTACCAGACTGATCAAAAATAAGGAACTTTTTCTGGGAAGTGAAAGAAGCACCAGCAGGATTCATACTCATCCCAATCCCATGGGATAACCAACATTGAGAATCTTTCAAATATGGGTTTATGATAGGAGATGAGCTCTCCCAGCAAGGAGGAAGATTTTGGAAGAACCCATCAACTCTGTTTAGCTGGCCTGTATTCGAACCAGGTAAATTGGAAATTGAACGCCCAGGAAAACCCACATTTGCAGCAAATGAGGAAGGATTTGGAAAACATGACAAACGATTGTTTTGCCTCAGCTGTAAAAGTGTCATGTGGTCCAAATTGGGTAAATTCCATGCAGATAACTGCTGACAAGACTCTTTGGCCGTAACCATTCAGTCAAAACAACAACCTGGCATGCATAATTATAATAGTCATTCACAAGCTCTAGAAATGAATCAAGACAATTGAGCGCAAGTACCATCAAAATGTTAATACCATACCAGGATAATGCCTGAATTTAATCCGCAAACTGCTTACTTTCAATAATGCTAAACAAAGAAGGTGGAAACTATGTATTGCTAGCTTGATTGGATGACGGAAACTCGAAACCAAACTAAGTAACAGGTTTAAGCAAATGACGAAAATATTCAGCCTGGTAGCAGATGAACAGGAAAAGGTTTAAGGGCCTTATGATTATCGTAATTACAGAAACATGATAGCAACATTTGGATAACAAACAGTTGATTCAACAAAGTCGTAATATCAACAACCATAACCAAAGCTATAAACCATTTTAAACAAACCTGGCAATTCTGCAAAGGTTGAAAGCATGCTATTACTCTAACTACGATGGTTGTTCTCCCAGCAATACCACTCTCATGTTTTAATGCCTTAAATCTTGTCTGGCTCGCTGCTTGGCACACCATAACTTCTTTTAACTCTTGATTGGTCTTCAAAGTCTCTAAAAGTTAGACAATGGAAATGCGAAACTACTGACAGAAAAGACGAAGCCCGACCTAAAAACAAAGATGAAGGATCTAGCAGATCTGCTATAGGAAATGCAATCAAATTGAACAAACTTCGAGGTCACCAAGACACAAAGAATACAAACTTGAATCAGAAATAATCACAAAAGTTGTTTGAACTACAATAGTTTTGAACGGTTCTAACACTTATCTAAACTTATAGGATGAAGATAAAACACTTAAAGAAAGAAAGGTGGCTTGATCCCATTGATA
Organism: Fraxinus ornus; assembly: GCA_903798235.1. NCBI lineage: Eukaryota > Viridiplantae > Streptophyta > Magnoliopsida > Lamiales > Oleaceae > Fraxinus > Fraxinus ornus. The sequence goes on along the minus strand of CAIGRF010390709.1, from coordinate 77,392 downwards.
GCTATAGATAAGAGGATAATGGAAACAACAATTCCGTTGAATTCAACAGATGAAATGACAACTTATAGAATAACCCTGCAGTACAAATTTAAGGAGATAACACAACGAAAAACATCAATTGACAGACTCAGCCACCGCATATTGATCACTCCTATCCCCAACTGAAATTGTCACGAATCTATACCACAAGAAACCTGAAATTATAGCAAAGTGCAAGTTTGTGAGACTCAAGAAGATAAGATGAAGCGTGATTGATGAGATAAAAACTTCTACAGATAATGCACTGACTATAGTAGACATTCAAATGACGAGTTAGATTTAGTAAAAAAACATAAGTAATATAACTCCAAAAAAAAAAAATCTTTTTCTTCTCCGATCAAAAGAAAAGAAGGAAAATGCCCGTCAAGTCTTCATAATATTGCAATTTTACAGCGAATGGCAGTCCATTATTTCACTAAAATCCCCCAGGTAAAAGGAGGGGGAAATTCTAGCATTTTGTAACCAATTTTTTGCACTTGCAAGAGGTACGTTTAAAAGAAAATGATCAGATTTACCAAAAAATAAAGTTTAAAGGAAAAGAAAAAACCCAAACATATTCTGACAATACAATCAAATTAACGATGAGTTTCCAAGTTATATACACGTCAGAAATATCCCTTCTGTGTGTACGAAAGTTTTCCTAAGTCAAATAAATTCACTTAAATAATACTTTACTTTGTTCATAATCCATACATAAAAATCTCAAGGAGAAGAAAGGAAGAAAAAATAAACCCATAAAAATCAAAGTAATGCCACCAAAATTTGAAAACTTCTCAAGACTGGAAGAAGAGATAGAAAAGATTCGTAGAACTTACAGATCGTGGACCTAGAAAGCAGAATCTTCGAATTTGTGGAGAGTTTTTCCGTGAGCTTGTGACGAATAGAGAGGGAGCAGAAGATGAACAGTTATCTGAAGGCAGTTGAAAGTGGGCAAGAGGTCTGGGATGCTGCAGCTGTATAAGAATTTAATACAATATTACCCTTCAATTCTGCTTTTTATGACAATATTACCTTTCTTTAATTTCTTAACTAAGCCGGTTTGATTTAATTAAAAATAAAATTTTATTAGATTTTTATATAAGTGAAAAATCAAGGGCTAATTTACCACATTACTAAATTTAAAAGTGGAGGACCGTGTAATAATTCAATTAAAATTAGGATTTTTCTGTCGGCGTATCTAGTCCTTGTTTGACAATCATTGTTTTCAAACTTTTTTCTTACATAATCATTTTCAATCACATATTCACACCATAAAATATTCTGCACGTAAATTCTAAAATTTTTCCTACTTTTTTAACTATACATTCTCCAAAAAATTACCATTCAAAACTATTTTTTCCAAAAAAATAAATAAATAAATAAAAATGGTTGTCAAACAGGGACCTAGTAAATTGATTGTACAATTATAATAATTAAATGTTCATGATCAATTTGGATATCTTCAAAGGTTGAGGATCAACTTTCTACTAAAATAATAGGCTGGTACTAATCATGCAATTATACATAATTGTTTTACGTGGCTTATATTTTTAGCTACGGCTAAATATATTTTTGGCAACTGTACATTTTAATTGTATGAAATGTTTATAATGTTTACATATTATAACATTTAGTATCTGTTTGAGTCACATTTTCATTTTTCTACTAATTTTCAATAAAATAATATTTTCTATCACATCAATGACTTTTCCTTCTTTTTCAACCACACATTCACAATCACATCACAAAAAAATGGATTCTCTCCTCAAAAATGTGCATCAAACACACTCTTATATCTCAAATTTTTATTCTCAAATTAACATAAAATGTTTTTGATTCTCTAAAATAATGTAAAAAAATTCATTTACTCATTATATTTTTGAATAAACAAAACAAATCATACTGCAAAAATACGATTAAGTGTTTGACTTTAACAATATATTTGAATGAAAATCATGTTTGAGGACAATATTTTTTTATTAATGAAATATTAAAAATAAGAATATTGTTAAGGGAAAAAAAAGTCAAGAATACAAATATAATAATAAATTAAAATAAATGACATTTAATGCAGTTAAAATATGGTATAATTATATAAAAAAACAAATGTGGTGTGAATATTATAACCACTCTTCAGCTATAGTCAAATAATTAAGTGTAAATTGCAAATTTCATCCCCTAACATTTATCCAAAGTAGCAATTTCATCCTTAAATCTTTTTTCATCAGTTTGCCACACAAGTTTTGTTGTCAACACGTCTCTAAAAATGACTTAATTGAAACAAGTTTATGAATTTGGTTGTCATTTAGGTTAGGAAATAAAGTTCGATGACTAAAATGACACATTTGAAAGTTTAGAAACTAATCGAGTTTATAACCCCAATTAATTAATGGGTTTTGCTACAGGTACCCTGGTGTTTACACGCCAGGGTACCCGACCCCACTGCCCCCCTCACAATAAGGGGGACAGAATTATTATATTCGGGGTGGACCCCTCACTTATGTGAGGGGCGGGTAACCGGGCATGTCAACGCCCGAGTACCAATGGCATTTCCAATGATTCTAATCCATTGTTTTATTTCCAGCATATTTTAACAAACTCTGACCAAAAAGAAAAAAAAAAACCCAAAACAAAACCAAAACTTTCCNTTTTAAATCTGGAAATTGATAAAAACAAAAAAAAAAACCAATATATAATGATTCGAATTACTCCTCTTAATAATGTTTAAGATGAAACATCAAATCTTAATATCACGTACCTCAACTTTCGCTCTGCTTTCTAGTGAAAAGTGACTTGACCTCGTGGGTTCTCATCATGACTTTCTCATCGATGCCTAGCATCTAGGATGACATCTCAAAGACATCTAATGTTTTTTAAATCTGGAAATTGATAAAAACAAAAAAAAAAACCAATATATAATGATTCGAATTACTCCTCTTAATAATGTTTAAGATGAAACATCAAATCTTAATATCACGTACCTCAACTTTCGCTCTGCTTTCTAGTGAAAAGTGACTTGACCTCGTGGGTTCTCATCATGACTTTCTCATCGATGCCTAGCATCTAGGATGACATCTCAAAGACATCTAATGTTTTTTAAATCTGGAAATTGATAAAAACAAAAAAAAAAACCAATATATAATGATTCGAATTACTCCTCTTAATAATGTTTAAGATGAAACATCAAATCTTAATATCACGTACCTCAACTTTCGCTCTGCTTTCTAGTGAAAAGTGACTTGACCTCGTGGGTTCTCATCATGACTTTCTCATCGATGCCTAGCATCTAGGATGACATCTCAAAGACATCTAATGTTTTTTAAATCTGGAAATTGATAAAAACAAAAAAAAAAACCAATATATAATGATTCGAATTACTCCTCTTAATAATGTTTAAGATGAAACATCAAATCTTAATATCACGTACCTCAACTTTCGCTCTGCTTTCTAGTGAAAAGTGACTTGACCTCGTGGGTTCTCATCATGACTTTCTCATCGATGCCTAGCATCTAGGATGACATCTCAAAGACATCTAATGTTTTTTAAATCTGGAAATTGATAAAAACAAAAAAAAAAACCAATATATAATGATTCGAATTACTCCTCTTAATAATGTTTAAGATGAAACATCAAATCTTAATATCACGTACCTCAACTTTCGCTCTGCTTTCTAGTGAAAAGTGACTTGACCTCGTGGGTTCTCATCATGACTTTCTCATCGATGCCTAGCATCTAGGATGACATCTCAAAGACATCTAATGTTTTTTAAATCTGGAAATTGATAAAAACAAAAAAAAAAACCAATATATAATGATTCGAATTACTCCTCTTAATAATGTTTAAGATGAAACATCAAATCTTAATATCACGTACCTCAACTTTCGCTCTGCTTTCTAGTGAAAAGTGACTTGACCTCGTGGGTTCTCATCATGACTTTCTCATCGATGCCTAGCATCTAGGATGACATCTCAAAGACATCTAATGTTTTTTAAATCTGGAAATTGATAAAAACAAAAAAAAAAACCAATATATAATGATTCGAATTACTCCTCTTAATAATGTTTAAGATGAAACATCAAATCTTAATATCACGTACCTCAACTTTCGCTCTGCTTTCTAGTGAAAAGTGACTTGACCTCGTGGGTTCTCATCATGACTTTCTCATCGATGCCTAGCATCTAGGATGACATCTCAAAGACATCTAATGTTTTTTAAATCTGGAAATTGATAAAAACAAAAAAAAAAACCAATATATAATGATTCGAATTACTCCTCTTAATAATGTTTAAGATGAAACATCAAATCTTAATATCACGTACCTCAACTTTCGCTCTGCTTTCTAGTGAAAAGTGACTTGACCTCGTGGGTTCTCATCATGACTTTCTCATCGATGCCTAGCATCTAGGATGACATCTCAAAGACATCTAATGTTTTTTAAATCTGGAAATTGATAAAAACAAAAAAAAAAACCAATATATAATGATTCGAATTACTCCTCTTAATAATGTTTAAGATGAAACATCAAATCTTAATATCACGTACCTCAACTTTCGCTCTGCTTTCTAGTGAAAAGTGACTTGACCTCGTGGGTTCTCATCATGACTTTCTCATCGATGCCTAGCATCTAGGATGACATCTCAAAGACATCTAATGTTTTTTAAATCTGGAAATTGATAAAAACAAAAAAAAAAACCAATATATAATGATTCGAATTACTCCTCTTAATAATGTTTAAGATGAAACATCAAATCTTAATATCACGTACCTCAACTTTCGCTCTGCTTTCTAGTGAAAAGTGACTTGACCTCGTGGGTTCTCATCATGACTTTCTCATCGATACCTAGCATCTAGGATGACATCTCAATATAAATAATGGCTCATCCTTGACCTTACTATTTGCACTTAATAATTATAGTTTCGCATCAATGTTTCTTTAGGGGCATCGACCTCGAGGTCTCCTTGCAGGTCTCCAATGAGACCATAGCTCGATCTCTACCTAGAGGAGCCTCATGATCGACCTATGGGCCAACTCAAGGCATGACCACTCGGACAACCTAAATACACAATAAAGGTCTGACTTTCGTGATGACATAATCCTACTTAAACTCCAGTATTGAAGTCTTATTATACCTCGACCAAGAAAGACTGGTCCAATTTCAAATCAAACATATAATAGTTATAGGACTCCAAAGTCCATCACATCACGCGCGATCAATGAGTGTCCTCATATTATTACACTTTAAATTATTATGAATGTCTACAACTTGTTCAGATACGTTTTCACATATAGCACATGTTTGGTAGGGATTAAAATCAAGTTTTTAGTAAGGTTTTGATAGAAATTGATGAAATGTGTGATTGAAAAGTTTTAGGTCTCATAAAATATGTTATTAAAATTAAATGTTAACTTTTACTCATATGCATATATTTTCTCTCCCTATGCCAACTATTAGAATTTGGGTGTGATCCAAATTTCTTGTTTGAAATATTGAAAAAATCTAATTGAAGTGAACATCAAGTAGAATTCAGGTTTGGAATGTTATTGAAGTCCTATATCAAGTTGAAGTTCTATTTTGAAAATTCATTGAGAGTTGGAAATTTGGTATTGAACTTGAAGAGGAGTTTGGGATGGAGAAAAAAATTTGAAAAAAAAAAAAATTATTATTTTTTTCTCTGGGCAGAACACCCGGCGCCGTGGCGCTCACCTCACCCGTTTCGGGTTTTCCGCGTTTCTCTTCTACTTCATCAACAACTCTACTAAGAGGGTTTGAATGTCCCCTACATATTCCCTATAAATATTAGGCTCTTCTATATAATTTTATAAGTGTGAGAAAATAGATTACTAGAATTATATGATCCACTACAATTTTCTCTTTTCTCTATTATTTTTGAGTTAATAAAATCTCTTAATTCGTCTGTCATATTTCTTGTCTTTATTATTCTTTTACTTGATCTAATACTTCATTATTTTTCATATAATTTCAATATCTGAATCCGGTAGTAAGTTTCACAACAAGTGGTATCAGAGCTATTATGATATCTTGTTTGTTTTAGGTTCAACAGTTCCGCAAGAGTGCAAGATTTGATTTGTTCAAGGTTTTCTATTCATGATGACTTCTATGAAGTATGAAATTTAGCTTTTGGATCGGAGCACTAGATTTTCGCTGTGACGGGTTAAGATGCGTGCAATACTCACACAGTTGGGATGATACGTTGTTGGGAATTGACAAGATACCCGCAACTTTGATTGTGGAGGTGAAATTACAGAAGTATAAGAAGACAGTTTCTCATATTTATCTTCATATATCGAATACAATTCTTCAGGACGTTTTGAATGAGGTTTCAATAGCTGCTCTATGGTTGAAGTTTGAGCAATTGTACATGACTAAAAGTCTGACAAGCAAGTTGAACATCAAGCATAGTTTATACTCTCATCGAATAGCAGAAGGAGGATCATTGGAAGATCACTTGGATGTATTTAAAGAGATCGTCGCTGATTTGAAACCAATAAAAGTAGAGTATGATGAAGAAGATTTGGCCTTGATCCTATTGTGTTCGATGCCAACTTCGTTATCTTCTATTAGAGA